>CALYDF020002444.1:0-21375 GCA_944474145.2 Dicrocoelium dendriticum | reverse complement strand
ACTATGGTGTATCTGCCTGCAACCTCCATTGTCTGACTACCTTCTTGGATGGATGAGCGCAGTCTGTAAGGGTAGACCACGGCATATAATTTAGGCAATCAGTCCTCAGTGGGGTGTCGCATAGCTCGGTCATTAAATCGCTGCTGTTAACTATCTATGTGAATGACCCGCGGAGCTTGAGGTACCATCACTGTATTTGCTGGAGACCTGAAGCTGTGGAATATTGTCGTTTTTCCTTAGGGTTCCGAATGAATTCAGCGAGACTTGCATAAGCTATGCTACTGGTCTACTTTATGGTTACTGCCCATAAATCCGGCAAAGTGCTCCTTTAGTCGAATTGTAGAAGGTTGTCCTCCTGCGAAGTGCCTAGTCGGTGGGGACGAACTCCCACCTGTACTTAGCCAGGTAGATATAGACGCCGAACAGTCTTCGACTTTGCAATCCGGCAACAACTGGAAGAAGTCCGCATGCATGGGTTTCCGAATGTTGTGGTTAATACGCCGTTGTTTTGAAAGCTTGATGGTCGACAACTTTGTGAACTCTTTGCGGCTTTCGTTCGGCCTCATCTTGAATACTGCGTCCACGCTTGTCCGTCCTGACTCACATGGCACAAATTGGAGCTAGAGGGGGTGTTACAGGTGTGTACTAGGTAAGTTGATAGATTACGGAAACAGACGTACCCCGAGCCTCTACTTAGTTTCGGAATGTATTAAATGCAAGGCTTAGAGGAGTTCCACTCCCAACCCACCGTATCCTTATTAGGAATGCTGGTCGAGATTTATCTTGCGTATTTAGTCGCGCTAAACTGTCTGTTCTGCGCGGTTACTCCATGAAGCTGGACAAACTGCGGTCCAATCGGATTAGAGCGGAAATCTGGCTGTCACGCGTCATCGAGCGCTGGAACATGCTTCCGGAATGCGTAAGCTGGGAATCTACCGTTATGGGGTTTGAGCGGAAACTTGACGCTATTGGGTGGCATAACGAAACCGTTCCCCTTATCTTGAGTTAATCGCATCTTCATAATTCGTCATTCTTCTCTCTACTTTTCCTCACTTTTTGATAATTTTCTCTTACTTCAGTAGAACTCCTTTATACTGTACCTTCAATTTCTCTTTCTATCTTTCGCTTACTTCAAGTGACTGCCGCAGCAGGGTTTGTTGGAGTAGCAATTGTGCGCCTTAACTGGTTAGTTAGGGTGCGAACCGGGTTTTCCGTTTTAGATCCATCAAAAACTTTGAGTACCTCATCAATTCCGAGCTCAACGATCCATTCAAGGTGGAACATTCATGGGATCCTTTTTTGGTTCCAGTGCCACCCGAACATGAACTTAAAATTTAAGATGAATACAATAAAATCTGTTTAAATAAAGGCGTGCAAAAGGTAGCATAGAATTGCGCAACTTACGTGAACTTGACCGCAGCTGTAAAGTTTGAACGTATTGAGATGCAACGAGTTTTGCGTTATTCTATGCATTATATCTCTTTAGCAAAGTAATATATCTTTGTCTACAACCAGATTCATATCTTGTTTTCTGGATGTTTGTGTTCGAAGGAAAATTGCTGTTTTCCTGCTCCCGCTCCAAATTTTTGGATATTTACTAAGGTCAAGTTATCAGTGACTAGGGTTCGAACAGTTTCCCCTAGAAAGCTTGATATCAATATGCTTATGTGTACGTCAGGTTGAATTCAATCATAACACTGACTGTCTTAATATGTGTACAAGAAAATAAAATTCTATGGGTGCCAAGATCAAAAGAATATTTTGAACAACTACTGGACAATAATAAAGAGATTCTGTGAAATACCTGACAGCTTTGTCAGAACTGAGGACAGCGTCATCCCAACCACAACACAACATTATTAGATCCTCCAAAAAATCCTTTCCATTATTTCCGCCGCCTAACTAAACTAGAATATTCTGACAAGGTTGCCATATATGTAATATTGATCTGGTTTAGGAGAATAGGTTTTGTTTTGCAGTGAAACTCAGCGGTGAGAGGAAAACTTTATATATGTAAACCGGGGTTTGAATCAGACATAGGAGTAGCGGAGTGCAGAACCCGTAATCACACGAATATCGTTCATAAGGTAATATATGAAAACATTGCTGATACTCTGGTTAATCCGATGGTTTAGGATGAAGAAACCAAAGTCACCCTGGACTGGATATCTGCGTTGGTTCAAGCAACGAGCCCTGCGTTACTATTTATTACACCGTGAGAGAGGCTTCATAGTTCATTTTTCACATAATTTGCCAAAATTACCTTGATTTATGAGCAACATTAATTCAAGCAATGGAAATATAATTATGGTATTGTTATTATATATTATATTAATAATCACTTTTGTTGTCATGTTTAACCTCTCCCAATAGAGGTAGCATCCTACGTTAATAAATTGTCGCAGTAATATACAAGTATAGCTAGAATTGATCTAGACACTGATAAAGTGAAAAGAATAAAATGATTCACTAAAGTCATCATGATAGAATTAACAACCAGTATAAAATATTTGTACACGAGTAATTGATATTGCATGATAGATACATCAACTTATATCAGATTAGGTTGAAACTCTAGACAAGTTAAATAAGATTATTTTGAAAACATTGCAGCAGAAATCGCGTGGAAAGCATTGTCGATCATTTATAGCGCCTAAAAGCCCAAACTTGACCATTGCTCATTCGTAAGGTTGCTTAAATGTGCAACAATACGCCTATTTACTTGCTAGATTTGGTTTTAGAACTTTTTGTTTTGCAAAATAAATACAGAAGATTTGACTGCATCCATATGTTAAGTTAAAATACATATAAGAAAAATAAGGATTGCGAATGTGGAGCCCCAAAATTAATATATGAACTAAATTTTTAAGGATAATAAGCACGTTACAGTATATCGTTCTAACTGGCAAGGGGAAATGTTGGGTGTAATGTGCGGGTAAATAGCTTGGAAAAAGTTGGCATATTTGGGCTTAGTAATCATTACGTATCATTGAATTACAGTGCTGGTTTCTACTTTTGCATCGGGATTACTTTGTTATTTCTGTGTGGATTGTACACCAAAATTTGTCTTTTATGTATTTCCGATCTGTGCAATTTTGCTGGATATTGTCTGGTTCATTTCAATCACATTGATTGGCCTAACTGCCGTCTGCGTCCGTTTGTCCTAGAGTAACCTAAACTGTGTAGAGCCGTCACGTGACCTTAGGCCGAACTAACATCTGCGACCAGCCTACGACGAGTGCAGGTAAGGGTCATAAGTCATTCGGATCTGGCAGTGGTTTGCGAGACTCCACGAATCATGACTGAATAGCCTAATTTGATAACGAAACGTCTGCAACAGAAATGCGCGGCTCCGAGAAAAAGACAATCCTCTCAAAAGTGTAACTCTGGGTTTCACTGAAGTAACATCAGCCGGAACCAACTTATACCGAACCGATAGCGTAAAATTAAAAACAGGTGGATTTGGATCGCATTCGCTTATCTTTACATTGATATTTTCCCGTAGCTCAAGTACTAAGACCTAGATAACGTCGTTTTTTTCATCAACATTTCCTAGCTAATTCATCTAGCTTTCTCATCAGTGCAGTTTACTTTACTATGGGACTCACAAGGCATAACCTCACTCGACAAGCCAAAAGTACTGTTTTGGAAACCGCCGATTAAAGCCAACGAAAACGGAAACTGCAAATAAACTACGAACGAGTCCTGATCCGATTGTTACTCTTCTTTCTGAATTCAGTGATAACTTCTACTACTTGAAATCACAACTCTCCGAGATGACAAAAACATTGACCATCGTCGAACCACTTAGTGATCACCTGGCTTTATGAGGCTATCTCATAAGCTATGGGATATCACTGATTCAGCCCAAATGAGAAAGGAAGGACAGTTAATGGCCTCAGTTGCGTTTGAGGTTCATGAACGAATGTATAGGCTGAAATATGTGAGCGATTTTACCATCTCTGATACATTTAGTTTGGTCAAATTTAAAACTGCAGTACTTAAGACCTGTATCCTGTCCGAGCGTGAATACAATGCCTTCATCAGCGAAAGCAAACACCGAAGAACTGCTGCTCGATGGTTTTAAATTTTCTAATAAGGAATCCGTCAACTGATTGTTGAATAATCAACTCACCATATCCAGCTGACCGAGTTCAAACGCCTACTGATTAACCCACATCGCACGCCTTTACAATAGGCCCTTGGTAATTTTTTATCACCTTCACCAGCTCAAACAGCTATTTGGTTTAAGTGTTCTCAGATCAAAGCTCAAAATGGAAGTTATCTAATATGGGAACTGGGCACTTTGAAGTGGATCTCCAGAGTTCACCTTATATGATAACGACCACGATCACTAAAGTTACTGAGGATACTGCAATGTTACTTAAGCAAACTCTTACCAACTACTACCCTTTCTATCTTGAGATCTGGCACCCAACCGAATTGAATTCACCGTTTATAAGTGATGGTGTAATTCTTAAGTATTGGGAAGAGCGGATTATTAAGGGCCATGTGCAGAAGGGTCGCAAGTTGAACTCAACGTCCAAAGGACACCACGGACAGGCAATCCAATAATGTAGAAAACCAAAAGCCAAATATTAGTTCCAACAAAAGCTTTAAACCTGGGAAGACCGTACTAGAAATTGGCAAGATCTACCAACGTACATCGTAAATCGACATTGTGAGTCGACAAATAACAAAAATGAATTTCTTTTGGATACCTTTCGTCAGAATTCAATCCCATGCCATAAATACAGACAATGGAATGATGACAGAATGAACTATGTCACGAGGAGTATGCCAGCTCTTATGCAGTCTCATTTGTTTGCAGATCCTCCTAACTCCAGAAAATTCAACCGGTTTTTAGTACAGGAGGGAATGAAACTGCGGCCATTACCACGCCTTATATACACGACAGAAGCCAACCAGCTGATCCCAATGTTACTACTATTTTTGCAGCTGAGTTTGCTATCCAGCTTCTACGCAAACAGCGAATTCGATTTACTCCATCAACCACCTCCCTGTCCACAGCATTATCGACATTCTCAAATGAATTATTACCAATATCAACAACCTGTTAAAAATAGAACCGACCACACCACTCTCACACGCATCTCCTCTTCCGTAGTACCTGTGTACAACTAGTCGTAGAATAACAAAGCATAATACGTTGATCCCACACCCAATAGTCCGATTTCTGTTTGCTACTTAATGCCAGATATATTAACAACGATTTATACTTCCTAAGCTTGCTTGCACATCTCAACTACACAACAATCAACCCCCTTTCCCGAAACGTGGTGCTCCTCCGATACATTATATTCTACCCTAATTATTCTTAATTATCACCCTTTCGGAAAAGCTTGCTGCGCAGGCAAAGGAGGTGGATGCGTGATATATCTACATCGCAAATTTGTAGCAGGATTTCGTGATCATACACAACCACCAAATGTCCATGCATCCCTTTGGTTGCCCATGTTAGTAACCGGTTCTCACATTCTACTAGCATGAGTATACAACCTGTCAACTTCTTCAATTCAGCTTTTGAATTTGCTAGTGTGGCATTACACAGAAAAAAGGAAAATTGCTGACGATTTTTACCTACCAGGAATTAGCTGATCCTACCAAACGTTTTAATCTGCACATACGGCTTTCATTTCCTCTCTTTGAATTGGTAGGTGCGTAAATGTGTTATTAAACCAAAAAGAGCGAACATTATACTTAACCTGATATTCGCTTTGTGGGCCACAAATGCAGGAAGAGAGTTATTAGACAAACTCGTTGCTACCGACCGCAAGATGGTACGATTCATTTTCTGCGTTAAATTGCCCATCAGACTTGCATTTATTCTTTAATATGCAAACCTTAGAATGAACTGGAAGCAATTCTAACAGTTAATACAATCAACAAAGTGTGCACTAATTTGGACTGTCTCTGCCATCCGGTCCATTATGACATTGCTGTCCTTACTTCCAAAAACAAAGGGATTAAATGTGCTTAAAGAGACGCAATCATGCCTTATACTAACTGGAAACACAAAATACTGATTGCTTGCTAGAGGAAGGCGAGAACTGTACCTTGCTCTTACGGTTTGACAACATCATTGACACAGTCAAGCACATGGAGTTGATGAAGAGGACACAAGAAGAACAGATAGCTATACGAACGAAATGTAAAACGAAGGACTTGTTAACATCCTACATCATAGAGTCTATTACCACTGCACCTTGATCGATAGACAGGTTATTGAACGCGGACAGTCAGTTCATGATCTAGCTGCCATCTGTGTAGTGTTTAGCTCACTTTCGCTACCTCAATGAGCCTGGAGAAGGCCCCAGTTAAATGCATGCATTGGAGTGCAGAAAACAAGTGCTCCGTGTAAAAGTAAACTTTTATCAATAACATTTAACATGTAATTAATTCCATAAACGTCTTCCAGGCTGCATTCCGATAGTATCCCACCTAACGTCATGAAACTATAAGAGGCTTGACATGCCGTTGCTATTTCTGAAAATGTATACACATTCGTTGGATTCAATGTATATTCTAGACCTGTGGAAAACACCGCCCATCATCCACCGTAACAAGGGTGGTTTCAAACAAACTTTTAACAAGTACCAGTCATTTTATCACAACCCTGTATTAGCTAGGGTATTAAAGAAACTTGTTAAGAATGGTGTGAAAGAATTCAGCGATTCCCTCTAGCTAATCGATGGATCCTTTCATGACATCCTTGACAAAGGTTTGTATACAACCAGCCAATCGCATTAGCTAAATCAATTCTTGGATTCTATTGACTTAGGATACGCAATCATACTTCAGTCCCAGAGCAAGGAAAGGCATTTCATCGAGTGCCTCAGAACCGGCTGCTGAACAAGATTGCTTCATATAGAATGCAGGACTCATTCGTAAGCTGCTATTTTCATACCTGAGTGCCCGTCCTCAGGTAGTTCCCGCAGCCGATCACCGCTCTTCACCACGTCCTATCAAATGTGGTGTTATCTAAGGCAGTGCACGTAGTCTGTTATTCTTCCTACTCATAATCAATATCAGTAAGGTTATCAAACATGACATGCCTTTCCTATTTGCAGATGACATAATGATAGTCTTCAAATTGTGACTAGGCGAAGTTCAAGAGACACTACTGCTCATACAGGAAAACCTCCATTCCCTAGAAAATTTGTGTGACACCTGGATGATTAAGTTCTCGGAAATAATATCCAGCGTCATGTATCATGGCTGTTCGATACCTGAGGGATCAATTACACTCAACGATGATCACCTTTGTGTACATAAGTCTACCCGCGATCTCAGGATCACGTATACACGCACTTTCAAATTCCCTGTAAAGTGAAATACCAGATGCTTAGGGCGACAAAATCGGTGTTTAATACATTTCATAAGATTAATATAACAATATAAAAATTAGAAGTATTAAAAATCCTCACTCGCCCCATTTTTGAATACTGCAGTACTGTTTGTGGCAGTATGAAGAAATCTGACAGAATATCTCGGGAACGTACAAATAGGTTATTTATCATACGCAAGCCTGGGAAAACTTCCACTATGAATTAGTTGCGGTGTTCAACAATTTCAGTTCGATCCGCTTTGGTTATGATGACTGAAGCATGACCTGATGCTTCTGTAGAAATTATTAATCAAAAGTAACATTGCTATTTACCTTTTCTAGAATGACAGCATAATTCGGTAACGGAGGTATGAAACGAGCTTTACCATGTGTGTACCCAGTTACATGCTTAATCTGTGGTCCAACTGCTTCCTTAACAAATATGTTGTTCTGTGGAATACGCTCCCAATCATAATCAAATCGAGTGAGAGCGCAACAGCCTTTCGCGTAAAGTACGCCAATTAGCTTGACTTATAAACGATTATGACTCTGTTTTCTTGGGAGAAATTACTTACTGATTTGTTTCAAGGATGGTTGAAACATAAATGGTTTCATTCAGTGTGATACACCTAAAGTGCCATTTCGATCCGCTAATGCAACTAGTGAACATTGGGTTGAAACGCAAATTTGAGTGAACACATGCCCATGAGACGACAGAAAATGAAAATCAAACAACTGTTTACGACTCACACATAAGTAAGCTATATGATCTTTGCAAATTGTGGACACAGTTTATCACTGGATGGGGAATTAACCTGTTATTATTAGCGGTATTCTTATTACACTTATTATTCATATTATTAGCATTATATTAGACAAGCAACTTCTCTCCTCCACGCCCTCCATTGGATCCCAGTTTTCTTTCAGTGTAGTTTAGAGCTTAAGGAGTTCGGTACTGCAATATCTGCAGCTTAACTTGACTGGAAATATGGGTGCACGACTTAGTTTCAGCGTTGTAGGAAAACACCCATTACGCGCTATTAAAGCACCAATCCCTAACAAAAAATTGTATTTTTATCACATTAAGTTATTAGTAACTTTACAGTAACCCATATACAAAATTATCTTTTATCCGCCGTAGAATAATCATTTGGTTATCATTTATTATTATCATCCGGTAACATTTACTGCTTTATTATCACTGCACGTTCCTAGTTTCATTTAGATACATAGGAATTAATGACAATGAATTAACACCATGGCTTTTCGTTGCAATAATTAGATATTTGCATATAGAAGTGTGTATATGTAATTAGGTATATATATATATTATATATATATATATATATGTCTATATAATTATATATGATCTGGCGGCGTCCGTATCGGGATCTGCTTGCCTCTGTTACCTTCGTGGGGAAAGACTAAGTATGTCTGCGCATACAGAAAGACCGTGGGCGGCTTACGCTACATCCCACACAGTTTAAACCACACACCCCAAATCCAGTTTAAACCAGAGGGAATAAGACCAGGGGCATGTGGATGGGAGCCACGTTTCTTCAACGGAGCAGGCTCACACTCATTCAACAAGCAGAACAGAAGCCTTCCGGCCTAAATGGAAAAGCAGGCACGCCTGACGTACACATATCGGTAGCTGGACCGCACCCAAGTCCACAGGATAGAACCAATCTTCGAGCCTAGCACCGTCACCAGGACGGTGCACCCCGTCCCCTCCAGCAACGATCAACTGTCTTCTGTAGCCATTATGCAGGAGGTAGTGGGTAACAGACAGGTAGCCACCTTGTCAACATTCACATCAGGCGCAACCACACCGGGGACCTCAAACAACAACAAGTTCCGCAATACATGACTATTCAGCACACAGGCAAACGTACCACATTCGTCGCATTATTGGCCTGGATTAATAAATTGTATGGAAGCGTAGCATTGTGCTTTCTTCCGCCTGCAACATTGCCTTCTGCATGTAAGAAAACACCACTTGGATCAGTTCACGAAATTGCATTGACCAACTTTGACTTGGATTCGTAACAACTGAAATCAACATGAGTTGTCATAAGCTGACCTAATTCATGTTCTGGTAATGTTATTTTAGGTTTGCCCGGGTCTCGCTTCTTTACACTAAGTTTGCCATAAAAAGGCGGTACGATTATCCTCATCGAATACATTCGCTTTCCATATATACATGTATTGACATCATCCGTGTGCAATGGCATTTCGAATGCAACATATGCAAATGCGTTTGTAGATAACCATATAAATATGTACATATATATCTATATCCAACAGGTATTTGTTGCTTCCGGTTTAAAGGGAGCTTCATGGGTAAGAAACAATGGCAGCATTCTAATCGATCTTGAATTGATATAAGTTTCGGTTGTTGGCAGCTCTGCGTGTCACGGGAGAGACAGTGACATTGTTTTCAAAGATATCTTGGCATCTGATACATTTTTTCTGTACAAGAAGAAATTACTGATAGCCACTGAAAAGCCGCACGCTTTCTAGCCTAATGTCACAGTATTATAAATAAACTCTTTAAGTCCCAATGGCCATCCGCTGTGGAAAGTTGAACCAAAGATTCCTACCATGTCCCAGGTAAATTTGACCGTGTCAAATTTTCAAATGCACCAATAAAACTAGATTTCTAGATTCATTACCAAATCTGAACTCGTGAACCAATCCGGTTTAAGTCCGTATTTTTGCCAAGGAATTACATTACATTGTACCGACAAATGCTTGTACAAAATTGCTAAAACAACCATCAGTAATTTGGAGAGAACGCAGTTGAGTCTAATCGGGCTTCATTTTTTGATCTGCGTGCCAATTAAACTGGTGAATTAAATTAAGGTAATGCACCTTCACGTCGTGGAAATATGTAAACACCCTCGGCGTCGCTAGTAAAACATGGATAGCTATGGGGCAGCATTAAGTACGGTCAGATTTAGGGATTAAGTTACACAACGTCTGTAGTAGGAAAACGTGCTGGAGCACGGTGGCTTTCTCTTGTGGATAGTTTCAACATTCAAAACAACGTAGTTAAGCCTTGATGGCTGCGTGGTCTGTATGAACGGACAGAATGCGATGTTAAGTCTTGAATGCCATTTGTGATTTGCCGAAGAATGTGGTCGATCGATTTGCTGGTACTTTGTGCTTAACCGCATAACTTCCTGATATATATTATTGTGTTAAATTGAGGTGATATGTTTGTCACGTCGTTTGGGTCGCACGCGCATTGTATAATCGTCAAGCGATTCCGTATAACTTCGCATAAATGATAACAAGGCCTGTACTGCTATTTAGTTGTAACTAGCTTGTTGTAACAACATTCATTATCCAGTCAAGAACGAAGTTTACTATAATAGAACGAACAATTGGTCATAAAAACCAGGAAGATAAAATTGTTATACGGAATAACTGAGATATTTGACGCAGTCTGTTTAAGAGATACATGACGAGCAACGGTGTTGCCATTCGTCACGACTCAGTAAAATATCAAAGGATACAATCATATGCAAGTGCTTTTTTGATTAGTAGCTTTGATGCCATATCATTTATCTTAATATTCTGCATACTTCAAGAAACAAAATATTGCAACTTATTCACCAGCATTTTGCTCTAAAGATTCTAATCAACGTATATAATAAGCTATATATGCCTTATAGACTTGATTTGCAAACACCTGGCACGTGATTTGCCTAAATCTTGGTCATAATGGAGGCTGGGAGCTGAATAATTCATGAAATCTACAGTTGGATGAGGTAAATTATGCAAACGAATATGTGTATCACATCCTGCGTGCAGATGGCGCCAAAGCTAGCTGACATTTGTATCCCATGCAATTAAAACAAGAACAGTTTACGTCATCACGATAAATAGGTTGCTTAGTTACAATGCGATATTTAATTTAAATCTGTGGTCTGGTCACTTTGTTTGGCTGTCGTATCGTTTCATATGTGAAGTGTGCGTAAGCCAAAAGTATTTAAATAGATATGTGGTCCACTTTTATGACTTGCTAACCGTTCATAAACACACGCCTGCTTATACCTTCTTTTCAAACCATTTACATAAGCCGATTTTGGTGATTTCACATAGACATTGGTTGACTCTAATGCCAATAAAATTAGGGATTTACATACCTAAACAGTTTTACGTCACCCATATGCATTGGTACGAGGTGTATTTTAGTCTAGTTGACAATATTTCCTAGAAAATTGAAAAGGTGGTTTACTGGAATAGGCATCGTATGTGTGTAGCAAAATGCGGCAATAGAATATATATATATATATGAATTAACTTTTGCAGTTGATGAGAAACCTTGAATAAATCCAAGGTAATGTATGTGATGCAGTATCCTAACTTGGTAAATTATTAATCATAATCAACCCATTCGCACGTAGTGTGTATGTATGAACAACATTTTCCACCGTTAGCCTGGACCAGGAAAAGTTCTGATCACTTTGTGTGCAAATAGCAACATTTTGCTTTGTTTCTTCCCGCATTCAGTTTTACTAATTTGTACATAGCGCCAGAGCATATAACATCATTATTTTATAAGTTTTGTCTAACTTGTAAACATAGCTCTTTTCGATGCTGGAATGTAACAATAAAATTCCTGCAGTATTTCCCTTGCGTTCAATTTTGGATAGGGAATATTGTTCAGCAATTACGATATAACCTTTCGTAGAGGTCCTTTCATAATGTAAACTATAAGACAACCGGTATTTATATCTGCACATGATAGTAAGCTGCATAATATAAAAATATTTTATGATTTTTGCAATATTTGCAGGTTAATGGTTCCTCGAATAATTATAGGGTTTAATTGATTTGAAGGTCGAAGTAACACCTACTGTACACGCAACGAGCGCTAGTTCTAAAGCTCCAGACTTACACATTTACTATGGCGTAAATTGCTGTGGTTATGATGTGCATTTTGGAATAGAATGCTCTAACACTTGCAGGAAAATTTATCAATAGTTTGCTGCCTTCAATACAAGAAAGATACGGAAACCTAACACAAAATGAATAGCAAGGCGTTGCATTAAAAACTGTCTAACCTAAACGAAAGGAATAAGTGAGTAAAAATCGATGATCAGATTTAAACTGTGATTCCGAACAATATATCCAAAAAGAAAGTAGATGCAACGATCCAAAGTTCTCAACCCCGACACCGGGACTACAAGAAAAGATGCTGTCTTAGCACGTGCTTCATCATTGCCAACGCCACATTTGATACCGTGGGTAGAACGACAACTTATTGCCTCTTTTTATATTGCATTTGACAGGGACACCGGCAATTGTACCTATATCAGCTATCATTAGTTCCTGAATGCTATGTTCTCCGGTGTATATGAATCCGAGATTATCGCCATAAAATACAAGTTGCTGATGACTGGAAAACTGGGACTCCTTGCGTTAATTAAAAGGAGTCTACGCTTAGCAGACCAGTATGGCAGGACTCAATGGTTTCCCAAATGCTGTACACAATTTAGGTCTCCGTTATTCTATTTATACCTCACTCAGAGGCAATTCACTTTTCAGACACAACCCTAGACCAAAAAATATGTACTGGTCGATATTTTCCAGATGTTCTTCGGAGCCAACCACAAAAGTAACATAGTCCAGAGGACTTCTGTAAACAATGGAGTTAAAATCGATTTTTCTCCACAGTGTTCCCGATTTTTAGAATTCAAGGTAACTAATGGGCTAGTGCACATAGCGCTAAAAAGTAAGGCACGTGTACTTGAATACACGTTCGCCAATTCAGCAGTAATTTTACCGTTTTGACCCAATTAGAAGCGCATTTTCCCAGTTTGATGAAAGTAACACTGCAATCAATACTAAAGGCATAAAAAGTGATCAAAATGTAGAATGAAATACGCAAACTGCTGTCATTTGAAATTTGCACAAAAGAGATTAACAAAGGGCCACAAAAATACAGAATTACACTGAACAATTAGACTACGTTTGCAACGTTGTAAATAGGCGGCTCAGAATGAGGAGGCTGTCAAAACACCCAGGAAACTTAGCGTTAAAAGCTACTTGCTGACAGCGAGCATTCTGCATACCAACCCGAAATTGCCCTGGTGATTGTTTTGGCGGAGCAGCTAAAAAGCCTCCCGCGGTGGACTCAACAATAGTCGGCAAATCTCCCAACCGATAGCCGCATTCGCTTGAACCATTATAATATCCGAGACTCACAATTTCTAGTTTAGCAACGTTCAAGGTATTCTCAGTAATTCAAAAAAATCGTGGTATTCGTCTAGTATCCACTCACTAAGTCAATATTTATTAAAAAATCCTGGCTGAACACAGAGATCGCGGTTGCTGAGGTACATCTACCCTCATTATTCCCCTACGTACTATCGACCCTGCAGATCTGGCGGCGTTATCCTTAATTACTGATCCGAACTTGCTTGCTGAACAATAACCTTGTGCTGTCAGCTGTGTGACTCTGGTCAATCTGGTTCCCGTTAGTTGTGGGTTGCATTGTAAACGGCCGTGGAAAGTTTCCGCCCAGCAAGCTCTCTCTCTATAAAAAAGTAGTGAATATCTGTTGAACAACACTGGGACTTGGAAGTTTTAACTCGCCACGAAGTAATGTCACCAACTAATACCAGTGAATCTTAACCTACTCTATCTACCGGCGTTAGTTACCCACTTCGAATTGTTTACTTGATCCGTCTTTGCGCTTTTGAACGGAGGAAACACAACCACACATGCGTCGTTACGTCATTAACTTCATTTCACTTGACCACCTACGCCTTCCTACATTAAGGCACACGCATATAAAACCGGTTTGCAAATGCTTAACTTGAATATATGTGTACAATTACCAATTTTTAACGCTTACATTACTGTGAGCATGACTACAAGTTCATGCCTCATATTGTCGAGCATAAACCATTCATTTATTTATATGTCTGACGATCCAAAAACTCATTTTTTCAATGCTTTTGCTGCCATCCATAAGTATGACGTAATGCTGTGGGTTTACTATTAGGAATTTACTGCTCTCAATTAATCACAGCCCAATTACTATGGTGAAGCGAGTCGTGACACTGTTATAAATACATTTCTTTCTGGCAGGAAGCTGTCAGCTAAAAGCCATCGAAGTCGATGATTATCCCATCGTACTATCAAAGAGGAAGTTGTTAGAAGTGAAAACCTATGTACGTGTGGTGGATATCTATTTTAGACCTTATGCTCACCGAAGAGGATATACTGGCTAATGACTTAACCTAGTTACATCGCTTGTCCGTAGCTATAATGCGACGCTGCTCTTTTAATATATACTAAGCGTAACACACTAGTATATACAACGAGGTACCCCATGGGCGCATAGACTATAGCATGCTCTCTAAACTCATTTAGAAAGCCAAAATGCCTATCTTGGTCAAGCGACTGCACGACATTTTCTGGAGTGAGATTGGCAACCACTTCAACAGGTCAACAGCGTATGCATCGGAAGCCAGTAGTTTTATCCATAACAAGCGAATTATCTTTTGATGAACCGGACTCGAAATACAAGGTCATAATGGATTCGGCATGGCGCGCTCACAAAACCCGTCCACGTGTGCAGGGCTGGAGTGCCTATATAACTGGACGCCAAAGCCGCGTCCATTTGGTCAGTGAAAGCAAACTCCAGCATCAACACGACTTAAGGACGAAATTTAGTATTATGCAGGAAATGATGCATCGGCACGTAAACAATCTCCAGAGAGCTCAGCGCAGAATTACAGTGCTGCGTACACTATGTATTATGGTGCCGAATTCAAATAAGGTGGCCAGTCCGCTTCAGCCACCCGCAGTTTCCATAGTTAATCGACATCTTATCCATTGTTGCACAGCTCATAATGCCCCTAATCTAAGTCAATTTCGTTCATGACAGTAAATGTGGTGAAAACATTAGTGGGCGGGCTCGCGCGCTGCTCTTCAGGACTCGATGACTTACGACCGAAGGCAATTTATGTAGCCGCATTGAATGTCGCAAAACAGTTACCTCTGTTCTTTCAACAATGCTTTGATGAGTTTCAGGTTCCGGGCATGTGAAAAAAGGAAACTTACTCTGTTATACAAGAGTAAAAGCGCACGCAGCCATCTACCTATAGATAAGCACAATTCTACCAGTGTTATCAAAAGTAATGGAAGATAACATTACAAAATCCCTCATGGGATGACTTGATAAAACCAAATTCATGGTCGCACATAGAAGCGGGTTCTGCTGATTTCGGTCCTGCACCACAAAATTATGTTAACCGAATCAAGCTGATTGCAATCAGTCGATACCAGATTAACATTCGACTTTCTCTACCTGGACCATTTTAAAGTGTTTGACAAACTAAACCAGCAAGTTTGCCTGCGAAGATTTTCAGCAATGTAATTGGTTGCCCAGTGCCTGGTTGGATAAGCAACTTCCTTATTCATCGTCAACTGAGCCAGAGTGTCATAACATTGCACCTGATTCATTTGAAGTGGGGTGGGTTGTGTTGTAATGATTGGTTTAAGCACATCATTTTATCTAACATGTAACACATACTATCCGGCGTGCTTCTATTAGACCTTTTACAATTTGCCAACAAAGTAAACTTTGACATGACCTCATAAAGGAAGACGATTATGTGGCATTGCACTGAGACCTCGAGAGGGCTTATACCTTGTCATCCGAAAAGTGGTGAACATTTCGTGGCAAATTGTAAAATAGTGAGCATACAACATCAGCATAGATATGAATATTGACTAAGGGGCAATCGACTTTGGCGTGCATCCTAATAATTTGATGCAGTTATAATCGTTCACTAAAAAAAACTTGGTTGCGCAAAGCAGAATGAAAATACATTGAAAATAACCAGTTCTGAAAATCGGACTCAGGCGGATGGTTTTGGAAAGTGCAACGCATTAGTCCGCTTGTGCCTAATGTCACATGTAAAGTGCCCTATACCAGTCTAACTTTCTTGCCGAAAATAAGATGTTGATGCAGTTAACGCTCCAGGAAGTTGAGCGACGAACTTTGCTAGTGCATTTCGATCTTCTCTGCCAAAGCGGACATAAATATTGAGATAATCTCAGCGTCAGTGAATATATCGCATTGTGATTTACACAATACGAAGGAACCCACATCACATCTAGCGTGACCTGCTGCAATATATCCGTAGTAAAGGTTAAAGAGGTCACAAGCTAAAACCTCTTAATCCTACAGTCGGATTTATTGCGGAAATGAGGTCTTTCCATTCCTGTGTCCGGAACTTGGTACCTTCGTCAACTCAAGCTAAAATTACTACATATTAAAGATACGCTTAATGCACAATAACTCAGTGCATTACGTGATACAGCCAGATTTACTCAGACTTCAACCTAACTGAAGACATCAATGTATACCATATCCCTCTCCTTAAATGGCGTAAAGGAAACGAATAGCATTGACTGTATGGTTATCTCGGTGATTTAATTATTATCCGAATACCTTTCCTTATGTATAATATAATTTGTCTATTTTTATAGCAATTATGGTACTTGTCCAGATAGTGACCTTTTGCCAGTATTTAATCATTGCTCAGTGCACATAAGTTAATTTGTAAGACAACGCATGACATTGATGTGGATTACCATTGTAATACAGTTTACAATAGTCAAGTTATGCTAAAATGACGGCCTTTAAATTTAGCAATTTTAAGAAGAATTTCATTGTACCTTCTTATTTTCCTGAATAGCTGTAACAAATTCGCTTTATTAATTGTAACACACAATGCTTTATTTATTTAAACGAAATTAAACGTCAAAATGGTTTGCTTTTGTGTGCTTTAAATAATAAGGACCGGATGGTGTCCTTGGTTGCTCCATGTATGACACATTTTTCACACACGCTGGTTGGTCTAGCTTACACTTAACATGAGGAATATGCATTCAAATAATTAAGGCATAAGTTTTTACTAATTTGGTGGCATCCAATTTCTAAACTGCCTTTTCTTGACATCTCCACGTGTAGTGAAAGTAAAATCTTAAATTTCGTGGTCATTCTCAGTGCATGCGAAATCAGTTGGCGATGAATCACCCTGTCAATTTGTGCATCTGCTTTAAAATGCCAACCGGAAAGCGTTATCGAGAAGGCGCTGGTGAATTCGACTAGTTATAAACGTCTGTCAAACGCTTTTGGTTTCAATTGCTGAAACTAATCCACAGCTTATTCTCTAAGCATTTAAATATCATACATATGGCAAGTAAAGTCGCTATTTATTTTGCCCCATTAAAGTAAGATAAGTATAAATATTGCCGTTGTAAGGACTTTTAGAAACAGAAATTTTTAACGTTAAACTAAATTTTAAATGTTATCTATTTCCTAATTCTCAAATACATATTTTTAAATGTCATTAGAAAGACTACCCGACTATTTATTATCATCTTTTGTATATTTCAGTGAAACAATCGAAAAGTATATTCATACATATGCCACTGCACCATCGCACATGGATGCAATTAAATGTTGCAAATTTCTTACGTACTTTTGCTTACAAGTAGTTATGAAGCAACAATTGAACGCTCTTGAAAACGTCGGATATATTTTAACGGAAAACAGTCAATATGTTTATTTATTTTCACATATATAACAAAGACGCAAAACATTCAATTATAATGCATTATCTGGCAATAATATATTTCAAGGTTTGATAATGTAATGATGAATCATTTTGTAAATGCTACGTGGTCCAGTTTACATATTTAAGATTTAACCTGGCAGAAAAATGTGCTGTTTGATATTAAGTTTTTTTCACATGGAGTTTCTAGCAAACTTCATCAACCTAAATATTGTAAATAGGTTTAATCCACTTAAAATACGATGCTTAACATGACACGTGTGTTGGAAGCCATTAAAAAAAAGCATTATATAATGAAAATTTTCTTTGTGGACTCAATGTATTGTAGTTAGAACGTGTGCAAAGGAACCGATGTAATAATATATTAAATATATCCGACTAGTTAGTAACCAGAAAACTTATGGTTTTTTTCGTTATGTAACCATCTGCACACATCTGTAGTCCACAATTTTAAAGTTAAATGCTTGTGAGATAGAGCATAATAAGGTAGTTTAGTTTAGGGTTTTAAGAAATTAACTGGCACACTGGCATACCAGTAGAACAATTGAACATTGTTTTATTACAGATAAAAAGCATTGCTTAACAAATCCCCCGTTGGATGGAAACCATTACGAAAAGTGAATTGCATGATGAAGTGAAAATCGTTGTGTTGGACTCACCATAGGCTTACGTAGAATAGCGGATTTGTTCGTGTATTAAACGTATAAATCCATAAATCCACTTGTTAGGTGTTTGGCAAGGCACCGTTTGATTGCTTTTAATAGCCCCTGGCTAAAATTCCTAAAATGAATGTAAGCGAGCCAATGCATCATCAACAGGTTGTTTTTAAATATCGCCAAATTTGGAGCAGAGACGACATAATTAGGAAGGGCGTTCCAAGACTAGCACACGCGGAGGGAAGAGAAACTTCTACGGCGTTTAAGCCGGCTATACTGAGTTGTCAGCTCCAGAGGGTTTACTTAGTTTAGTTTTGAGGTTTAATTCCATCAGCGGACGGCAAATGTGGTTTGAGTTCTTCCGAATTTGGCAAACCATTATGAGATCCCCCGCAAAAGCCCATATCGACTGCAGTAGATTTTTAGAGATATCAGTCTAACCTGATAGGGCAGATGAAAGAGGCATCTGAAGTTCTTGGTTGCCCTTCGTTGTGGAGTCTAGAGAGCAAACAATTTCTGTTTCTGCCATGACTGCTACGTCTGAATGGCATATCCCACTTGCGGTCGCACGTAGGCGTTAAGCATTTGGGTTCAAATCGACCGAAGGCACTGCGAAGAAGGCCGAAGTGTTGATTTCCTGTTCTCGTCGCCATCTCTGCTTGTTTTGAAAACCCGAGACCTTCGTATGCCAGTACACCTAGGTCACGCTCCTGAGAGACCTTCTCCAAGGTGGGGTCTCTCAGCTTGCAAGCGCTCACCGGCTGGTGACGCAGAATTATCACCTTGCACTTAGCTATGTTCAAGCGAAGCATGTTCCTTTTTGACCATTTGTAAACGCAATCTTGGTCATGTTGGAGCAGATCGTTATCTGGCTTGTTACTTACCGCCCGACATACCTTGACGTCGTCGGCGAAAAGCAGGCAATTTTAGGAGATAACTTTTGCCAGGTAGTTGCTAAACACCAAGAAAAAGCGCCGTCCCAGCACTGAGCCTTGTGGGACACCACATTCCACCTCAATTGTGTTAGAGAGTGATCCCCTAACACGTACTTGGAGCTTCCGTTGATGAAGGAAGCTGCCTATCCAACCAAGTACAGGATCTCCGATTCCGTAGTTCTGCAGCCGTTGAAGTATAATGAGGTGATCTAGTTGGTCGAAAGCTTTGGATAAGTCCAGATTGATGACGTCAACTCCGACCGCATCATCTGCCACTTCCGTCCAACTACCTCGTGCAAGCATTAGGTTGGTGGTGCATGACCGGTGTTCACGGAAGCCTTGCAGCTCTGTTATCAATATGTTGCATTTTACCAAGTAGTCCGTTAATGCCTCAGCTACGACTGCTTCCATTACCTTCGAGAGCACAGAGAGGAGGGTCCATGTACGATAGCTTGCAGGATCTGAACGGCTACCTCCTTTAAAAATAGTGGTGATAATGCCACACTGTCACATATTGAGGACTTGTTGTTCATTAAAGCACCTTGGAAAGAATTGTGACAGTGGTTCAGCTAGCTTGGTGGCCACAGCCTTCAGTGCCTTCGGGCGGGTGTTGTCTGTTTCAGGTGAACTATGCTCCCGCAGTGATAGTAACTTCCTTATCACTACTGGTGCATTGAAGATAACATGTGTAAACAGTGGAGTCGGTAATGTGCACGACATTATGAGACAGTTCGAGGATGCTTGTTCGAAATTTAGGCGTAGTTCAACCGCAGGGCATCAGCTGCTTCTTCGGTGCTTTTTACTCTACAGCGTGTAGTGAAAAGTGGAGGAATTCCATGCTTCAACTTAGAGGATTATTGACATGTCTATATTTCATTTTGTTGTTTGTCATGAAATTTCTGCCAAGGCAACTTTGGTAAGTTACCTTGTCCTCATGGACATGGGTAGTGCAATGTTTGCGATTGGTCAGGAAATTGTCCCAAGTATCTGACTCGGGATTAATCTTGTAGGCACGCCATGATGCATCCCTTATCGCCAGGCATTTTCCAGTCCTGCTCTTTAGAATTGAAGGCATTATTGCAAGACGAAGTGGCTTGGTCTCTGATGCTCTGTTTACGATGTCGTTAAGTCAATTAACGAACTCTGCCCAAAAGTTGTAATGGGGAGTGCTGTTTGAGATTTCCAAAACTGCTGCGTCCTCTAGTTATTTCAATCGTGTTGGCATGTTCTTGTATGTTATTTCCGAGTGTTCATGTGGATACTCGGCATAACACACATAGTTAAAAGTTACTACTAAATGGCCACTGAGACCTAATGGACTATCCATCAATAACTTGTCAACCATGAGCTTTTCATTAGTGAGCACGAGGTCCAGTAAGGACAGCTTGTTTGCTGTCCTGAATCTAGTGGGCGAGGTGACATGATTAAACAAGGAAACGTTATCAATCAGTTCATGCAATTCTTCTTTGTAATACCCACTGGGTGATTCCGAAACCTCCAGATTGCGTAGATTAGATTCCACGGCGGTGAGCGTGTGGCTGCATCTAGTGCTTGTTACTCTGTACATGCTACGGATCAAGCCGGAATCCCTTTCCGGAGTGGACGTTGGTGGGCGGTAAACGACAGCTACGAGACATGCGTCGTTGTGTCATCGTAGGAGATTGCAGCAGACTGAGTCGGTAACGTGTATTTCCTTATCAGCTAATATTGCACATTGTAGAGCGCTGAGGTTGTAGATTAGGAACCCACATCCTCTGCTGGGCGGTCGTTCCGGATGAGTTACATTCCGGCTATCTCAACCTCAGCTCTAGTCACCTCTTGGTGTA
>CALYDF020002443.1:0-61881 GCA_944474145.2 Dicrocoelium dendriticum | reverse complement strand
GCCGCTTCCCAGTACTCAGCTTACCGTATAAAAGTTGTTTCGGTATCCGCGTCGAATCCATACGGCTCACATGACCGAGCCATCTCAGGTGTCGCAGTAAAAGTATGCCGTCCACTGCATACATCCCACTTCGGCGCAACACTTCCGTGTCTGCGACTCTGGCGACCCAACCGATCCGCAAAATTCGTCGCAGACACTGCTGATGGAACCGCTCGAGATATCGCACATCCCGCCGGTACATCGTCCACGTTTCACTGCCGCATAGAAGAACGGACAGTACCATGGATTTGTACACCATCAGCTTCGTGCCAATGCTAAGCTGATGGTTGTTCCACACTCGGTACTCAAGCCTCCCGAACGCCGCTGCCTCCTTCGACACGCGAATACGCAAGTCAAAGTGTAGCTGCTGATCAGTCGATATCACACTCCAAAGGTAGCAAAAGCGGAAGGTGGTTTCCAATACTTCAACACCAATGCTGATTTGCGGCAACATAGCAGATTGCACCTACGATGAACGCTGAAAGAGACAGACAGTTTTGCTTGTGTAGATGGTGAGCCCGAATTTGACCGCTGTCGAAGCCAGAGCACTAGTCATTTGCTGCAACTCATCCGCGCTGTGTGAAAACAACGCACAGTCGTCAGCAAACAGCAACATACGGATAGTTGTCTCACAGACTGGAGTTCTCGCACCGAAACGACGGATGTTCAGCAACTCACCATCAATACGGTGCACCACACGAACACCGTAAGCACAAGCCGCATCAAAAGCACAAGACAACCTTTCATGAAGATAGATATTAAACAGGGCAGGAGCTAAGACACAGCCTTGCTTCACACCAGAGACAACTGCAAAGTCATCCGAGGTCTCTCCACTCAGCTGCACCCTCGCTCGCATACCACTGTGCAGACATTCAATTAAACTTACAAACTTACGCGGGCAACCAAACTTACCCAACACCAGCCACAGTGCCTCGCGGTTCACCGTATCAAATTCCTTGGTGAAATCAACAAAAAGCGAGTACAATGGCTGGTGTCGTTCTCTGCACTTCTCTTGCAACTGACGAGCCGCAAACACCATAGCTATAGTGCAGCGACCCGAACGGAATCCACACTGCTCTTCCGCCACGTTAGGTTCCACAACCTGACTGACGAGGCAGTTGAGCAGGATTCGGGCAATCACCTTGCCCACACAACTCAGCAAGTTGATGCCATTAACATTTATTTTTGACATGTGCATGCATGGCTTGAGGGTTGAGCTGTACAACAATATGCCAAGAGAGGACAAATGTCCCGGAAGGATAGGAAACACTGACTGATATAAAACTTCAAACAGTGGTCGGAACCGCGTCAGTTGTCACCGTGTGGGATTGGGTGCATGTTATGTAAGGCGAGATGATGCACCACGCATGTAGTTGTCGTAGACCTTCAGAGTCAGACGAAGAGTAGAAACACAGAGGTCAGAAATATCAAGTGATGTCATCCCGAGTGCGGTAAGATGTTTGGCTGAGGTGGAATATATCATCCCTCGATTATTGATAACGACGGGGTGGTGAACAGTATTTGTCATCTCAGGAAACTGTTCACGTATGTATCGCGATATGGCTGCGGCATTCTCCCCTGATCCGTATTTATCCACTTTCATTTTAAAAGTACAATCCATTCGGTACGCGTCATAGATGGCAGCGTCCACAATGTGAACCGTAGAATTTCTAATCGCAAGCAGGTCTGGCTTGATGAAGGAGGTGGCTGTCGGAATCCTCGGCTCCATAACAATGTTAATGCTTCGGCGCCGCAATTGCCTGGCAATCTGTTGGGCAATTTCATTATGACGTTTACAGTGGACATCGTGCGTGATGTAGCACGCCTGAAGAACATGTGACAGAGTCTCTTTTTGTCCGCAGCTCCCGCGGCAGTTTAGAGAAGCCGGGTCATGTGTTGATCTGCCTCTGCTCCGTCGCGTTTTGGTAGAAAGAACACCCCCTCGCAGTTGGACACCTCGTATGAAAAGACGTGGAAAAATCCTGGTGGGGTCCCTCAGCCAGTGGTGAGCGGAAGGTGACCTGACCACATATCGCAAGGGAGAGCCATCCACTGAAGCAAAAAAAAGAATCTCTCCAGGCATCCGCAGCTGAGCTTTTATCCATGACGACGCGATTACCGATGGTAACAGTGGAGCGCGCTAGACGATGGATGGCAGCGGCTGCAGGGTCCCGGATCGCCCAACTGGTCACTGGATGGCAGTTGGCTAGGTGTCGTTCCAGCCTCTCCTTCCGTAGCAAGGGAATACTCGTTGACAGACACGGAATGCCCAAACCAAAGCTGGCAATGGGAGCGTGAAGATATGCAATGGAGGTGTCTGACGGCAAGCGCAGCCATTTTCTGACGTGTGATCTGACAATGCGATCCAACCGCTTCAATGTATTCCGGTGAACCACTGCCAGAGCTAACTGATGAACATGCTTGGGGAGCAGATAGGTCCTCAGAATCTCAAGTCGTTGTTGTGGTTTAAGCGGTGCATTGGTAACTTCGTTAATTTGCACAGTAATATCGTCGATTACTGTTAGAGGGAGCTTACCCTTCCAGTTAAATGGCAGGCCCAACATCTTGAACTTTTCATCAGGCTGAATGGAGGGAATAAAAATAGGACCACAGTCCAAAGCATTCGTATCCAGTATGGTTCGTTTGCTAGCGCTATCAACAATTATATTTACCGAGAAAAATTTTAGATGGTTGATGTTGAGGCCGACGCACTGCAGTCGTTGATGGAATCACTGAAGGTGATCTCCCAGAGAAATGCGGTCTTGAGCAAAGATGATCACGTCGTCCGCGTAAGCGAGGTACTCAATCGGGCCAGCCGGTGATATCCAAGGCGAAGTGGCGACTCCGTGTAAAACTTCATCTAGGGACATTATGAAGAGCAAAGGCGAAAGCGGATCTCCTTGCCGGACCCCTCTATCAGGATGAAGCTTGACATCATTAAAGATTGAGGACGCGGAGCTGTAATACGATGCCAAGTAATCTAATAATAGCGGGGGGGCTCCGAAAGCAGCTGCTGCTCGAAGTAAGGATTGATGAGAAATGGAATCGAACGCCTTCGAGATATCCACTGCGGCAAATGAAAGGGAGGTACGAGAAGAATGAGAATGGCGAAGAGCAGCATGAAGTATGGACGGGGCTTCGAAAGCGCCATCTTTACGAAGAAAACAAAATTGAAGGCGGTCGGTAGGGAAAGTCGGAACCCAACGATCAAAGAGGATACGATGAAGAAGGCGTGTGAAGACAGATGAAACTGCAATTGGACGGAATGGGTCAGGGGAGATGGGCTGGGAAAGTTTTGGTACGAAGGTGATCCGAGCACTGTTCATGTGGATGGGAAATGGGTAGGAAGCACGAAGACAGTTGAGAAAAGAAGTTACAAAGTAGGGATCCATCCTTAAATTTCGGCTGGCTTGATGCGGTCTACACCGGGAGCCGAACCCCCCATCTGTTTGGGAACACTTTGCATCTCCTCCAGAACAATTGGCTTCACCAAGTCATCATTAGCTGGAAGGAATCGACGCGGTGCGCGCTCATCATTAGCAGAAGGTCCAATATTACGTGAAATCTGGAATGTTCTCGTCCTCATTAAGAAAGGCAGTTCACCATCTTCCGTCAATCACCGTACTTGCAGCGTCATTCTGGCGGGGATTATAAAGACGTTGAATATGGCCATATTTTAGACGTCGTGATGCTGATTGTTTCGAATCTTAAAGCCATGTACACGTTTTTTTGAAGGCCTCCATCCGTGTGGAAAGAGAGTAGCACACATATCGTTTAAGGCCTCACAATATGCTATCCTCGATCCATCAGTAGCGAATGAATTCACCAGATTCCGAAGCATGCGGTGTTCCTCCTTGGCAGGAGAGGCGCAGTTGCAAAGAAGCTGTTGGGTAGCTCGCAGCAGAGTACGGAATACTGGTGTTGCCGCGAACGCAATGGAAGCTTCGTAATTAGAATTGGAATCTTCTGGTTAATCCTGTACCTTAATGGCCGTGAGGCACGTAGTGGACGGAGGGGCCATAATACCAGCTGAAGTTTCGCTAGAGAAACTTATGGTGGACGACTGCTCCTGAGGAAATACTATTGCCTCTAGAACTAACGCTGCAGATGAGTGAGGCGAGGTTGAATAATCTATCGAGACAGTGCGGGATGGTACATTGAAACGCAAATCAGCGTCGGAGGAGGCGGTAGTCACAGCAGGATTGCCTTCGTACGATTCTCAAGGGGTTTGTGTAGACACATCCAAGTTAGTAGTTAATGTGGGATGAGATTGATGGAATTCATCGGACGTTATGGTTGAGAAGGGTGACGCTCGTACGGTTCCATCTGGAGGCGTGATTGGATGTTTGGTTTCAGTCGATGGTTGCGGAAAAGCACTGGAAGTGGACGTTGTGTGGTGTTGATGAAAGAACCATCTAAGTCGTTGCAAGCGTTTTCTGATACCGTCCCTGGTGCGAAAGGGGAAGACGTGCCTCAGTCGTTCTAAAAGGATATTTAAAGAAGGAGACGTAACCGCAAAACGTGAGACTGCTAAAAGTAGGGATTTGTCATCCCTGGCTGACCAGTTGTAAGATTGCCTCGGTAGTCGGGCTAGACAGTCTGCATTGTAACTGACAGGATGCTAATGTCTCCAATGTTAAGACAGGCCATTTTTAGTCGAAAACGTAAGGTGACATGTTAGGCATTCAAAACTGGAAGTATTCCTGGCAGCAGCTGTGGTAAGTAAACTCGTAGGGCACCGCAGGCTGCTCCTAGATTTAAACGTCCTCGAGCACAGTGAACAAGAGGGAGGCTGGAGTACGTCAGAGATCGTCGCCGGATCGGAGGCGGGAGATTCGGATGTTGATAAAGTAGCTTCAGCAGGAGAAACTCTTCGTCGTGGTGATAGCAACAACTGAGGGAGGCGATCAAGTAGTACACATGGTTGTCGTGATCCCGATGGTTGATAAGGGTGAGTGTGTGGGTGAGGGGTGAACGCGGTTCCGAGAGCTGGCTATGGAGTCGGCAGAGGCCGGTCCGTTTGATTCGTTGAAAGAGCAACCAGCAAATCCACTGCTCTGACTCTGCAGGGCAGGGGATAAAGGGAAACAGGTGGGAGCCTGCGCCGCGGGCCGTTCATAGGCCCTTATCCGCGGCTGGGTTGACGGGGGGTGCATCGAGTTGGGCGTGTATAAAATGGCATTCAGGTCATTGGAGGGGTTAAATCTGGAGCGTTGTTGATAAAAGGGTTGTTGGGCGATCCGGGACGACAGCGGAGGTGCGAAATAGCCGGCTGACGACGAGTAAAATATTTCCCAGTATAAAGTACTTCTAATTCTTTGTTGCTGTCAGAGGCAGATGATAAGCTGGATGATGTACGAGAGGATGCTGAGCCGGTGGAAGGCGCAACAGGAGCAGAGGGGCGATGTGATCGATTCTCTGGAGTGGGTGACGCGGTCTCTTTGGATGCTAGGGATATCACAGGAAAGCTCGGTGTGTTTTGCTCCGGACTGTGGTTACTGATTGTGTCCTCAGTAATATTATCGGTTGCACCCGTCGTGGGTGTTAACGACTGTTGGGGTTGGTGGCGATGAAAACGGCGGCCTGGAGGGCGTTTCCATTTTAGAAATTGGAGCCGTTTCCTTATTGCCGTCATCGTTCGGAAGGGGAGCTTAGTTTGTAAAAGTGGCAGAAGCTGCGCTAGTGAAGATACAGATTCGTCTAAATGAGCTGCGTGCAGTAATAACTGAGCATCTTCCTCCGCAGACCAGTGTACTGAGGATATGGCCGCTCGGGATGACAGCATGTCTTGGTAAATAGTGGGGTGTGCCTGGCGGCAGTGAGTGGTAAGCGCTCTTGCTGAGGCGAATTGACGATTGCATTGTTGGCATGACATCACCGGAGCACCGCGCATACGTAGATCGTTGGGACGTCGTTTGTGGTATCCGGTATCCCGAGTAAGACCAGCAGTCGTCGAGAAAAGAGCGTGACAGATATTACAGGTGTAATTTCGCAACACAGTGTGAGGAGTCGGTAGTATGGCGGAGGTTGTGCAGTGATGGGGAATTCATATTTGAGATGTGTGAGTGAATATGTGCAATGTGCATGAATCCGCGGTCGACTAAAATAGACTATCCATAGGGCTCAGGTCACAATAATTGAAAAATAGGAATAAACGCTAAAGCAGAATAGGGGAAGGGAAATGGTGTAGGCGAGAAGGATAATGAGAGAATTTATAGAATGCACGAATTACCCCAAGTAAAATATGATTGAGATCTAAACACAAGCATAAAAATTCTCTAGCTAGTCGGTCAGGTCAAATATTGTTCGCAGCATGCGTAAGACGACAAAAACTGACAAGTAAAAAATACCAAGGTAGGTAGCCAGCACTTGAAAGCCCAGAAAAATACCCCTACTTGAATCACATTTTATCAGCAACATCTGTAAAATATCAAAAAATAAATGCCCCTCCAAAAACGTGAGACCCATGACGATCGTAAAGCGTTGGCAAAACTTCGCCCAATTAAGATGAAAAACAGGCATGCGGTGTCAATGTGGCATCAATCAATACCATTATAGGTCAGATAGGCCGTCAAAACCTTTGTAGAGTGTTGATCAAAACTTAGCCTAAACTGACGAGAAGCTATTGGGGGCGATCAATATAAAACGTCGGTTCATCAAAATGAGGCTCATGAAGAGGAAGCTAAAAGTTTGGAGTTTTCTAGGAATACAAACCAACATGCATAAAGAAGACTGTAAAAAGCACAAGCAATGTATATAGTATAAAGTAACAGCAAAATAATTGTATGTACGCATGTTGAAGGTATAAAATTCCCTTAGAGAAAATCTTCATAAAAAGATATGGCAGTAGGAGGCTCAGTCAGGATATCACATATAAAAAACAAATGTAGGCTAATCCCACGAAATTCATGAGCGTAAGATGACTTAAAAGAAAGAGCATAACAAACTACATAAGATGGATATAAAATGTAAGATAAACGTGACCCAAACCCTACGGGAAAACCACTTTAGTCGGACTCACGGTACCTACACGGTTGCTTATTAGCCGTTGCATTTTACGTTTTTCCTTCAGTTGGTTGGCTCAAGTGTACTTTAGTAGCTTCCCTTCATTTTGCCTTCAAACTATAAAAGCAACTGTGATTTCATGTATACAAGTCTCCTTCTGGCTCGTCTTGGACTTCTTCTTGCGGTCGTGGGGTGAAGGCGTTAGCGACGAAACAACAGCAGCTGTCACCTGGTCGCGAATTTGGTACCACAGGTCGCCCACTGTGGCTATGCCGTCCACATCACATGGGCGTGCAGCCATCACCTTCTCCAGCTCAATAGGTTTCTCCACAGTTCCGATGGAGAAAATGTAAATTTACGCCGATTCTCCGCGGGAGTGTAATAAATAGATTTACGGAAATATTTTTACAGCTTGGTCCCCACCAATCTTTGATGAATGCCGCACTCAGCTTCACGCAGTACACAGGTCACGCACACTTCACGCATGTCACGCTGGCGTACGATGACATAATCGAGCTGGTGAGCGTGGCCACTCCGTGGGTGCGTCATGGTTGCTATAACACTCGCACTCAGTGAAAACCGGGTGTTCGTGATATTCAGGCCGTGAGTGGAACTCAGTTAGAGCAGCCTGTCACCGTTGCATTCGCGGAACTAATGCCATTTGGACTGAATACATCTGTCCACACCGACGCAGCACGCTCCACGCGAGTTGAAATCACCGAGCAGAAGTAGTCGGCCGTTCCTCGGCACAGATCGTATTACGGAGAATAGCTGAGTGTAGTACTGATCACGCAGGTCATCAGGATAACACATGGTCGGACCTTATGAATTTGTCAGCGTTACCTCTTCCGAGTCGTAGGCGAACAGTCATCAGTTGCGCGCTGATGCCAGTTGGTTCACCCACCAGCTGGCCATGGAGGGGCTCGGATATTGCAACTCCGACCCCATCCTCACGTGGTGCTGAGGCGACGTTAACCACCCAGTAGAATGTGTACCCTGCACCTGTTTCATGCAACTTAACATGCTCAAGTAGCCGAGTCACACTACGCTTCGCAATATCGATGTAGTATCGCGCCAGTTCCATCGCGACCAGTGCACTGCGTTGGTCATGGCGCGCACTCGAGTTCCGGTCCAGTAGTGTGCACACGTTCCAGCACCCAAAACTGGGTGCTTTGCGCGCAGATATACGTTTGCATTGGTGTGCAATCACACGCGAGGTGGCGGTTGTGCTTCGGAGTTTTGCTTGAGGGACTCCACTAGGAGCCTGTGGCTCAATATCTTGACACACAAGGCAGTGGGGAGCAGATCTAGCACGGGAATGAAATTACATAACCAGATTGGGAGCTGCTTGGGGTCTGTAAGACACAGCACTTGAGCTACTGGAACGATTCGTATATGTTTTACCTTCGTAGTTGGATAGACACCTGCGAACAAGGTCAGACGGAGGAGGGTTTTGGCGGGTTTGCAACCATTTGACGATGGACTGCCTGGATTGAGGCGGGCAGAAGCAAACCAGTGGGTAGGCGGAGGTGCCTTCCCACCCTCAAACACAATGCGTGTTGATCGTGCTCTACGCCAATCGAGCTGTGAGCTTATAACCGCAGATCTGTTTTCCCTCATCTATAGGTTTGGCGCAAATAGGCCATGGTCCAATTCCTTACCTCCAATGAGGATGGTCTAGGATATTTGCAGGGCACCCGCACCTGACAGGAGTCCTACTCGGGCCTACAGTCAAAGCATTCGATTAAATTTACACCTGAAAGTCAGCGGGTCTAGGAAATGCTCAGTTCACTGATTCATGCAGTTTGGTGTCCTGGATCTTAGCAGAGAGAAGGGGGTAACCCAACTCTCACTGAGCAATCACTATGATGAGGATTACTGGACATGAGCCCATGGCACAACATTAGCAACAGTGGGAAGACCATCTGTCAGAATCTACCCACCACTAGCCACAACGCACCAGAGATTCTCCCGCCTATATATAATGATAAAATTTTGATTGATATACAGCGCAGATTACTACCAAAGGGAAGTGTTACAGAACTAAGAGTGAAAGAAATTATCTTAGTTTTGATTACCTTTATGAAATATCAAAGAATAGCTAGTTAACATTTCCAAAGTTTAGCAGCCGGATAAGCCTAATTATGCATCAGCAGAATGAGTCGCATCAACGGCATTAAAGGATAAATTCTACAACCAAAGATGATAAAAGCAAGGCTACAGTAGTGTTGAACAAGTCAGGTTTCCTAGAAAAAATGGAGGAGCAAATGGCACTTGGATCCTACACATCGATTGCGAATAAAACTTCGACGTCCGCGATGAGTAAGAACAAGGCCGAAGGCCTGGGGAACATGAAACACGAGCTAGTGAAGGGTAAATTGCACAACATGTATCAGGTACCCACTCTTCCAGTGAGCATTTATGAACTACAGAAGATGAGTAAACCCGACCTACCCATTCGACCTGTCATACATGATACCGGTTCTTTGACGCAAGTACTAGCCGGTTATTGGACAAGTCTGTTGTAACCTTTGACGTGGTAAACGATTACGCCTGTAAAGTTCTCTTACGAGTTTAATGATTGGAAACCTTGCCCAATATAGTGAAACAAGGAAGCTTCAGCAATGCTCCTACAACTAGATGCCAGCTCCACGGCCCGATAAACTGCACTTATCTATACTGCCAGGACTCATTCTCTCCTGGCTAAGTTGATGCTTTACTTCGTTTCGCTAGAAATTGCTGATGAAAATCGTCACGGCAACCCAGATCATGGTAAATCAATCCACCGCGCTCAAATTCTGCTTGTTTAAATGAAGTCAATGTGAAAGTTAAATGTTGACTCGTATAACTCAAAATAAGTGGGATAAATGAAGTTCGCCTGGAAGATGTAATGGGAGATATGATGATATTCAGTGATCAGCTGTATAAGGGAATGTAGAGGAAATTTGGCTTGGCAGTGGAAATGGTTGAGGAAAACGATTAAAGCACTGAAAATTTCCAGATAATGAACACCTTTTATTAGGGATGTCAGTCAGTCTATTCCATCTGATTTCTGTGTTTGCGTATCGTGCTATAAATCTTTTGAGATATCCGTTTTCACGTAGTGTCAATGCTATGTGCTCCAGTCCGCTGCCAATAATACCATCAGAGAAATTGTGCGAGCTCTCACGAAAGCGATGCGAAGCAATACTCGTTTGTAGTTCATAGGACCATAACAGTTAAAGTTGAGCTGCTGTACTGCCAAATATGTCTGCGATACACGGATCGAGTAAGCGTGCCGACAGAACTCCACCCTAGCTTTACTTCCAGAAAAGCCGGAACAATACCAAGGGTGCTCGTAAACAAGGTGAATTAGGCAATCACATGCATGCAGTGTGGCATGCAGAAAGAGATCAACTGCCTGAAAGCTACCTACTTTCGCTAGTAGACTAACTGATCGCTGAAGCTATTAATAGGGCGCGACGCATGTTGCATGCTTGTTTGTTAGCTACCACTGTGAACTACTCTCATGAGTTTAGGTCAGTGCCATCACAATGTGTGGAATTCCGCACTAGCCGAAATAAACGAGGCGATGATGTAAGGTGGTAAGGTGCAGAGAGCATCCGTTGCACGTGAGACCTCCTATTCACTAAGACACATAAAAAAGCGCATACAAATCTGTCAATAACGTTAAATGTGCACACCCGGTCAACAAGCGGATGGTAGAGCATAAATTTCGATTGTCTGTATGCTATCACGGATGTATCAGTCATAAAATTAGACAGGGGTTTACATATGCTAGGCGTAAACAGACCAGAAGCGAGAGTCAGCAATGTGAAGCCAAAATTTAGCACCTAAAATTGCGATACTATAATATTTTATTATATCTATCCACGTTAGCTTGAGGTGGGAAACACCTCAGCTACTGTGACGCAATACATAAAGAAAGGAAAATAATACCCAACAGATGCAAGTCAGCTGAGATATCGGTAAGCTACCAGCCGGTTACTCTGAATCTAAAAGATTTAATATGCCAAATTATATTAGGCTTAGAAGTGAGATTGTGGTTGGAGGGGGAGGCGAAGTGGTTTGGGGTGAGACAAATAAACTCACAGCACCAACGCTATTGAGATGGCTCCTAGCGATTCCAGTAAGTGTATCCAACCAAACGTGTTGATCGTGTTTTGGACCTCAACCAGGGAGCTGAGACACTCCAACCGAGGCCAGCTTCTAAGTGAGGGCGTTCGCTGCTTTCGACCAAGACATCGCTTGGCCACCCCTCCTCTTCTTCCATCCACACCCCGGCGCGTAAATTACGCACGTCGAGGGTGTCGGTGGACTGGCATGCATAAAACGGTGGCCCGAGCCATCGGAGCCTGGTGCGTGAAATTACGGTGCAGATCAGTTCAGTTCGTTGTTGGGCCGCAAAAATAGCGTCGAACACGCTCGTTAATTATTCGATGTTCCAAACAGATTTGAGCAAAACTACGAAGGCACCGGTGGTCGAACGTAACTAGTCTCTTTATGTCCGTTGATCCAAGGGGCGAGGTTTCACCACAGTACAGTGGAGCCGAACGTACCGCTGCATTTTACACTCCACCCTTCAGGGTGAGAGTGATGTCGAGCCGGCACCATAAGTGGCGAAAGTTAGCAAAAGCGCCTCGAGCTTTTGCTGTACGGTTTGTGATCTTGTCTTCCACCCCAAGGGCGATGATACAACTTCCCAGGTAGTTGAAGTTTTGAACGACTTCTAGCTGATCCCCACCAAGGGTCAGCGCAGGAAGTGGTCCAATCCACTCTTGGAGGAACGCTTTGCACTTCGACGGTGCGAAGCAAAGCCCGAAGTGGATGACAACTGGTGTTAATCTGTCCAGCTCCGCTTGGCACGTTGTGAGCTGTCACAGATTAGGATAATATCGTCAATAGACTCCAAATCAAGAAATCATTCTCCAAGGAGCAGTTTCACACCTTCCTAATTGTGTCGTGTGTCCGCACCTGACAGGCGAACTACTCGGGTCCTCAACCAATGCGTTCGAATAAATGTACACCCGAAATGGCAGCTGGTCTAGCACATGGTCAGTTCACTGACTTATGCGGATCGGTGCCCTGGATCTTAGAAGGCAGAAAAGCGTACCCACAACGTGAAGCCAAAATAAAATACCTAAAATTGTGATAATATAATATATTATTATTCCTATCCACGTTAGCTTGAGGTGGGAAACACCTCAGCTACTGTGACGCAATACATAAAGAAAGGAAAATAATACCCAACAGATGCAAGTCTGTTGACCTACCGGTAACGGATGGTCATCGTTCCGTTAAGCTACTAGCCGGTTACTCTGAAGCTAAAAGATTTAATATGCCAAATTATATTAGGCTTAGAAGTGAGATCGTGGTTGGAAGGGGAGGCTAAGTGGTTTGGGGTGAGACAAATAAACTCACAGCACCAACGCTATTGAGGTCGCTCCTAGCGATTCCAGTAAGTGTATCCAGCCAAACATGTTGATCGTGTTTCGGACCTCAACCAGGGAGCTGAGACACTCCAACCGAGGCCAGCTTCGAAGTGAGGGACTTCATTCCTCTCGACCAATGAATATGCCATACCACAACAAATTCACTACAAAATCCTATATGATTTAATGAAGATGGTGTTATTAAGATGTGCGTTATGTATGCGAAAAATCCCCAGCGCATTTCTTGCTGTCCCCAAATGCCAGCATTCTCTACCAAATCCGAAAAGTTACATGTTTGTTGAAAATGGGGATGTTAGCTTCCTGGTCAGCTGATCTGCCGATTTATTCGGAACAGCGTCATATGATGAGGTTACCTCGCGGCGTTTCCAACTAGTTAGCATTCGAAGCATGTCCAGTTGAGAAAGATGTTCAATAGTTTTCAAAAACAAGACATCGCTTTTGAAGATATTACACGCTACAGCATCGATTATGTATCATTTTCATAAGACACAACACGTCTCTTAAGTTGAATTACATGCCGCAATAAAGTAAAGACAAAAAGGAGTAAAGCTGATACAAGTGGTATGTTGATGACTGTAGCAGACAATCTGGCGAGAGCGATTGTCCTCCATCTTGGCCACGTCAGCACTGGAAAGCTAACGCGAAGATAATTAGGTGATTTACATTACCTTCGGCACCGCACAAGGAGTTTCATTTTTGCCGAACGAATATATCTACATTAATCCTTTTTGATCCTTTGCTTTACATTTTCCCACATAATCTTGGACCTGCAATCTTCGTTAAGATAAAAGTTAGTTGTGGAAACTGCCATGCAGGACGTATGAGTTGTCCGTCATCCGCCCCATTCGACTATCAGTGAATGGTTGCGGTGCAAATTGGAAAAACCGTGGTAAATGGCATGCAATCAAGCGGTACACACGCCTACGGAAGGTCGGTTGGCGACGCCAATTTCAAAGCACTGTATGTTGCGTACAAGGCATCAATTGCAGATGAAGGTAAGTAGCATTTAAACATATAACAGGCATTCACGGAATTGTTAATTGCGAAGAAAATGCAGACAAATAGAGGGAATGTCGATATTCCGCAGCGCTCCGTTAACGGTTGGTTAAATAACAAAATAAACGTTTTAGTCCTCGACAGTGCGAGGCACAGACAAATTGCGTGGTCTGATCAACTTGTAAAACATGGTCACCTCATATAGTTAATTTTACGGATTTTGTACAAAGGTTCCCAAATGCGTTTATCGAAGTGATTAGCGCATTGAAAATGTTAGAGCAATTAAGAACTGGGAACAATTACTAATGTAGATTTAACCGAATGTTCAAGTAGGGTAATACGGCCATCCATAGAACTGTCCCCAGGGGACCGGCTTCCATGCGGGGTAGGCCCTCGATGGGTTTCATCCGCGCTTCCATGCTCCAACTGGCTTGTGCCGATGTGGCAAAATAGTAAATAGGCTATCAGCTGGGTTTTGAATAGAATTTTCATAAGGGCTGTTTTGTGCATACACTATGGGCGATGAAGCCTCAGCCCGTTTCGTCATGCGCATCAATCAAGCCAGCGAGTCAGTAGCAGTATGATTTGCATGAGTGTAATATTTTTAATAGCTTGGGAGCTGTACTCTGTCACTTCAAGAGATCAGCTCAAACATGGTCAAAAAGGTAACGAGGAAGAAAGTAAAGCATGAGAAATTAAAAAACAAAATAATAAAAACAACCGATTGCTGATAGGCTATTCATAATTAGACGCAAATCTTGGCGAATGAGGACGATGGTATAAAGATAGCAGCTTGGAAGACATAGTTCAGCTTCAAACCATTGCATGAAAGAAGAAAACACATTCGGTTAAACGGAGTAATATGAGTGAGATCGTTTATCCAGAATTCAGCATTTTTATCTAGGTTAAACTTTACCATTGAGACAAGTAGGGGATATGTCGACTGTCAAGTGCATCTACCACCTTTCGCATACAAATCATCTGTAGTCAACTTTTGGCTAAGTGTTAACTAGATGTTAGATACAGTCAGGTGAATAGCAATCATGCGTTTGATTGCGGATATTTAGTGGAGTTTCTAGTACTCGAAGGAAATCTTTGACCTGAGCTTGGCGCGAGATTTTTGTACTTGCAATGTGCGCTCGCGGTTTCTTAGTTCATGGCACATACGAGTCTAAAAGCCGGCTTGTGGTTAAGCAGTGAAGCTTTATCCGAAAATTAAGCGGATAGATGAAGTTTGAGTCTGCGCAGCCATAGCGACTCAAGTTTTAGAACCTCGCGACGCTCACGGTATGTCAGGGTTAGACATGTTCAAAAACCTCTTTGTGAATGATGGTCGAATGTTTGCTAGTATTATGATGTCCACTGTTCTCGGTTTACCGTGCACTAGCATGCAGTACTCAAGCTTCGGCCTAACAAGACTAAAGGATTGAAGCCTGGAATCTCTCAAAATAAGAGTTCGACTTATGTAGGCGATCACTTTTCTGACGAAAGCTTGAAAGAATATAACGCGTTAAAAAATGAAATGAGGCAGAATATCTAAGACCAAGTTCTCGGATTGCGCCACCCACGAGAATAGCGGTGTCCGTTAAGCTTAGGGTGTTCGGAGAAGGGCCACAGCCGTGGTACAATAGATTACACTTGGCAGTGGCAAAGTGCAACTTCCAGGAGTCACTCCATTGCTCCAATGCGAACAAGTCAAACTGAATACAGGTCATATTAGAACTACCTTGCATAGGAGCGTAACATTGCAAAGTTTTAACATCATCAGCGAAGGGGAATGGCTTCCCGTACAAGATTTCATCAAGATCGTTGAAATAGATGAAGGATAAAAGCGGGCCTAGCACGCTACCTTAATGACTCCACTAGAGATGGAAGTGGCTTCAGACGCAACGTTACCTATTCTGACCGCTTGCTTTCTTTCCTCGAGGTAGGAAGACAACCACTCTAGGAGCGAATTTATGATACCATAGGACAAAAGCTTACGCAACAAGAAGTTGTGTGGGACACGGTCGAAAGCCTTTTGGATATCAATACCTATTACAACCATGGCTCTTTCGACGTCTTTTGCTCTAGTCGCAAATCAGAGTAATCTAACTGACAGATAGTACATGACCTAACTATCAATATACCGTGCTGATGTTTAATGATAAGTCTCATAATACTCAACTATATTATCATGCGTTTTTTAACTAGCCTCTCCATGATTTTGCAGATACTAGATGCAGTGGTGTATTGGGCGGTAAAATCTTCATCTTGCACAGATCCGCTTTTGTGTCGCTGTATTATAGTTGATTGTTTCTAATGCAAAGTGGAAAGTGGAAATATATTAAGCTTGACTAGAATTGGCGAATGTTGTCACGGACTGGTGAGCATGATGGCTGAATTAATCTGAGTTGGCGACCTACATCACTAAGCGTGAATTCCACAGTTTGGAGTGTATTGCTGCGTTTGTGTATCAGCTTGAGTTGAGGCTCCTATCTCGCATTAGTACTATAGGTCGATATGAGGTGGCTATTGAAGAGCGAACATATGATTGTGCGATCAGTTATGGCACTTGCATCAGAGTTTACAATCGAGTTAATACAACTTGATTGTCTGGTCTGCCTACGATTCAAAAGTTTTGAAATGCAGCCTACCATGTTGGCGCCCTTCAGTACCATTACCTACTCAGCGAATAGGATTTGTGGTGAAAATGTTATAACGTTATTATTATTCTGGTTTGGAGCAGAAAGCATAGTATAATGGTTTGTTTTCCTAAACCTTTCCTTTATTTTATGAAGCTTAGTGGCTACCTTTTTCGGGATGCTTGCAGGTGCAGCCATCTAATGCAACATCTTAATAGGGTTTGGAGCCACAAGTTCAACGTAAAGCGAAATACGGTGGTAGAACTCATCACAAGCGATTTGTACTTCCACTGCTCAGAAAAATGGATCCAATTTGAAGGCCTTGTAATATTCGAGACAACTGACCAATTCACATAAATGTATGGACGTTATTTGATCACTGATTCTAATGGTTTGGAAAGAATTTGGAAAGCACAACTAACGATGTCATGTTCACTACCCTGTGGTTATATGTCACTAGTGTACGTGAACACATTTGAACATCCCATGGTAAATATTATATAACTTTGTTACCAAACCGAGTAGCCTGTTTGACGTGCTGTACCGATCCCAGTCGACCGAGAGTAGACATAAAAGTATTGTGTTTCTGTGATTCATTGTTAAGGGACCATGGGATTTCGGACATATTAATATCGCCAGCGATTATTTCATTAATGAATGCGAAGTCGGCAATAAAATAGTGTCTGTCAAGTCATCGGTTATGATGACCGCAGATGATGAGGGTTTTTAAATGCAACCTACTGAAACATTTGTTGGATTAATAGAAACGACTATCCAAACGGAATCAGGAACTTTCCGTAGGAGTGGTTCATGGAGAGGAAGAGCCAAGTATATGTATTTGATGTAGATTATAGAGCTACCACTTCTATAAAAAGGCGGTCATTACGAAAGATGTTATAACCCAGTGTCTCGAACATTGTGTCAGCCATCTCCGCTGAACACCATGTTTCTGTTATTAGTACTATATCAGGAGAAGAAAGGTGAAGAATTCTATGCAGATGTAGATTTTATTTAACAAAGAACGAGAATTCAGTAACAGTACGTGCGTGCCTTGTTATCCGTTAGTTTGTTTACAGGAATCCCGATACAGGACCACAATGAGGTGGTGTTTGGAGAGAGTGGAGTGGGGCTGGTGGATACGGTGAACATATACTTTGCAGAATTAAGTTCATAAAGGGGGGGGGTGCCGGCTAAAACGCCACTGGACCCTCCAAAACAGGTCGGAAGCGCGAAATACTGGGAATACTACGACCCATTGTGAGATTACAGTTCGCTGGCTGTTGCATATAACTTACCTGCCTGTTAAGGTTATTTACATGTTGAGGAATTTTGACAGCATTTTGGTTGTGCCAATTTTTCTAAGCTCCGTGAATTTCACTAGCAAGTGCCTCACAGGTTATGGAGTGCATATTCAAATACTGCATGGTTAGTAATATGTCGATCGTCTGCAGGTTTCCAGTGGTGACAGCGTTTTGTGGAAAGTTCAAAATAGCAGTATTTTCATTGTGATTAGGAGCACCCGTATAGATGCCACGTGAGATTTTGCTACCAGTGTTCTTTACAACATGGCTGTTCCGCAGTGTTTTATCGATTAGAGGTGCATAACTTTCAGGAGAAGAGGTTTTTGGTTTCGTGCCAGAACCTATATGCACCTGGTTGGTGAACGACAAAGAGTGAGTAGAAATAGTCGTTCGCGCAATGGGTATTTTCTTGGATGTTCGGCGACGAGTTGCGCAGTAATGGTGGACTAACATGACACTGCGTGGATTCAGTAGCCATAATTTTACGACAGTTGTTATTAGATTTCAACTTAGTGTTGATTCATTTATGGTCAAATTGTTAGCTAAAACGACCAGGTGAGGAAGTTTCCGAGTTTATATGGGTAGCGGAACAAATTGGTCACAAGCTGTTTGTCGGATATAGGCATATTTGCACTCATCTTGTAATAATGTTAACTCTGCTTTCAGTACCATCTGTATGTAATCATTCCTGATGGCTAATACACTGCTATTACAAATGAATTTTTTAGCGTTTCTTCTGAGGATTTGAGTAGTATACGACAGAACTGCTTCGTAGACGTCATTCGCAGTATCACGCATGAAAACCAGCATTCTTTCAATAGGACAATCGTTGGACACTGCAGAGGAGTTAGTCTCAAGTGATAACTTTTCTGGTAAATTAACTTCTATTAAATTTTTAGAGTGTTTAGTGCACTCATGATGCTCAAATACAAAAGTGGTGTAAAATTCCCAGCGAAATGATGTTGTTCCATTTTCGGTGTATCTGGATTGTTAAAATATACTAAAGCGAGTTAAAAGTTTATCAGTCTTGGTTAAGAGATCCAAACTTTTCATTTAATTCCTTTATCTGTAGTTTAAGTTCAGCAAACGTTTGAATCGACTTAGAGAGCGATTCTGCATTGACTGCGCAATGCTCTATTAGAAACCTTATGAGGAATATCACTCGATAGCTTTTTATTCTAACGCGGGATTAAGGCCTCATCTTTTGCTTAGATGATGTGTCGTTAAACAGGATGTGTTGCCAGCGTTTCAGTGGCTTCCCGTCGATTCTTTAAGTTTCCTGATTTCACTAAGTTAACGAGCATGTTTATTGGTCAATCACTCTGCTTTAGGGATGGTAAAACCTATTTTATGTGAAGAAGAATTACACAAAAGAGAACAAAATTTACCGTTACAGTTACAGTGCTCGAGATAAATAAACCAATCATCGGTAAACCGCCGAAGTTTCGGACTATAACAGTTGGGCTTATACAGACTATCTAACGTGCAGGAGAATTACAACGGTACAAAAAAGCCATTGTTTCACATGCAACGATGGATACAAACCAAACGGATGTAAGAGCGCTCAATTGTTCAGGTTCCGCCAAAGTTGTGCAAAAGCTATGATGGATTATGCGCATCTGAGTGAGTTTGGTGTTCATCGGTACTCGGGAGAGAACTCAATCAACAGGCACTTAGATCTAGATACTGCCTATGAGACACTGAGGGTCAAAAGAATAGTCCGCTTCAGATCCACTGGACGAAGGAACATCATTGAGGCGGACTCTAGCCAACAGTGCGAGAGAGTTGACTACACGGTCAGTTCACGTGGACCAATCGACTCCTGACGTTCGAATCAAGTGATCAATAATCACTTGGATCTGCAAGTGGCCCGCATAAATCGCACTGATGATGTCATCTAGTCTGACGTTGAAGAGTTTGCAACCAAACCAGCCAGCTCGGTGAACACCCGCAGATCCTCATCCGCATCACGAGCTACAAATAATCTCAAGGATTGCTAAACAAACGGTTGCCGCAACAGCGTCTTCGTGTGCGTCCAACCGATAATGTGAGGACAAACCGGGAGCATTATTCGAAAAGCATTGATTCTCTTCCTCTGTATTGTGAGTATCGAATTTTTCACATGCCACACACCATGTTAATCCTCTTGCCGTCTAACTCGTTGAACATGCGGCGGCGTCAGTGTCGAATATAGTTATCATACGTTTGGACTTGACCAATTGCTGCAACAACGTCATCAGGATAGATGGGTTATTTCGAAATCGAACTGGGTACGAAAGCATGCATTAGATATTTCTTCTGTGTGAAACTTTCCATGTTCGTCTAATAACAAGCTGGGAGTACGCGAAAGTGAGACCGTACTTTTGGAGTTGTGCCCGGCCAGCACATGAGCATCAACGGAGATCGACTAGTGCACTGCACTGCACCTACTGTCATGTGTTTTTAAACTACATAGTTGAAAGAACCATGGTAGTATATTATGAGTTCCCAATCTCAGCATGAAACCACTGCTCGCTGGTTGATGAAATCGCTGAAGAGGTTACTGCGCTCGTCGATGTGGTGTGTGTGTGGCTTTTCGGGCTTCAGAGTCCGTGAAGACAGCGCAATACTACCGATGTCGGTTACGATCATGATATGAAACTCGGTGATCGTAGTTGTTCCACTGAAATGTACCAAAGGCGCCCTCGTATTCCATATAAACGTCTACGATCACAAATGCCGAGTGATTTTCTTGTGGAATATTGCACATTTCGGAAGGTAATTACATTCTTCCTTGTTAGTAGCACGGATAATGACTGTTTTGCATAACGCAAAGTCTTTCTTTCAGAACAAAGACAACTCAGCGCTAATAAACGACAGTTGTCACCTTAAAACCCATGGTTGTAAACTACACGTGTCGTGAAGTCATGTGAAACGAAGTTTCTTTGCATGCAGCGGGTGGGGTTACTTAAAAATCATCTTAAAATCTGCATTGTATGTAAAAACTGTCAAACCGGTTTAAAGCTACTACTCAGGGAAGGAACAAAAACTGGCCGCTTTGGATAAGTTCATAAATAGAGACATTACTCATAGAAGAAAATGTTGGGGGTGTTGTTGGCTGGTCGCCGTAGATGATTGGATTGTACTTGGAACGTTTACGTGTTTCTATGATCCCAATGCACAAACTGTATTGAACAAGCTGTCGGATTGCTTATCGAACTATACGTCACTTATTTATTCTCGTCGTTATTACATTTCTTACCATACATTTTACGTTGTTGGCTGTGATTTGGTCGATTTCTTGATGTGAAGGATTATAGTCTCCGACCTATTCAATGCACCCAGACAACCTGAATTGTCGTCGACTCATCGGCCCCTGACTCGAAAGCGTTGAATAGGATGGGCGAAGTGCCTAATCTGTATACATTTAACAACCGTCCTAAAGACGAGTCTATACGCTAATGGCTTGCTTGTTTCCAAACCACACCGGCACACGGGTGGATGTGGCGTGGAACTGCGAAGGAAACCTTCCGAGGAACTACCGCGCATGGAAGCAGGTCCTCAAGCATTGACCACACGGATGACCATATTACTTCACTTGAACGTTTGGTTACATTATCACCTATCATGCGATCAACCTCTCTGGATTACTAATGCAGTGAATTGTTCGACTAAATCAGAAGCATGTTTGGGAATCAACTTAGACGGCTCGAACAATTATCTGTCTTACGCGATTACTTTGTACAAATTGCCCAGACTGCCTAGCTGGACTGTATCTCGTCATGATATTGCCATGAATCTGTTTAGCTCAGGTTGTATATTTGTTAGATGAACTGTAGCGATACGCATCGTTACACTACGCTACGTACTCTAAGCCACAGAGGATGTCATCACAGGTGGTGACGGAAGGTTTACACGCTAATTGCCTAGCTCAGAAGACAGTCCATCGAACACATGTATCTCGCTATGTGGAGAAATAGACCGTCTAATTAATTATGTATCTCTTTACCTCTCCACCACACTAATGTGATAATTTCCGTTGTCACATACAGTCCTGCGTATTCCTGTTCTATTGGTTTACCGCCTAAGGCATCCGGATTGCTCCTACGGTTATTCTCTTTCTGATACGTGCATCTTATAGCGGGACGACACGCCAGTGATTCATCATCATCTTTCACTGTCATTTTCTCCAATCGCAGGTTCTTGTATTTTACTATATTGCGCAATCCTGTCGAGCGATATCTGTGTGAGTGGCTGCACATGCGAAGAGGTGCAACATGACATTCCTCACCGCTTCGATGCAATGGCAAATCGGCGCGATCCGATTGGTTCCGTCCGTGTTACACTGTTCCCGAATTTATGAGCAACGTTACAAGCCCCGCCCACCTCTCGAGGCGTCAAGCATGGTACAACGTCAGTCTGCAAACTTTCTTACGATGTCCGTTCAATTTGTCAGACAATCGACAGACCCGAATATTGGCCAATCTAACCTCACTTGGCTGCTATTCCAAGTTGGCGCAGTGGCTCAAACCGTCCCGCCCTCCGTATCAACTTTAGTCAACTGCGCAGCGAAATTTCTGCTTCAGTACATAGTACAATCTTGCCGGGTTCTTTCACACATTCGGTCTAAGTGACCATATGGTTTACACGCAGTATATGTTACAATGCGCGCAGAATTGCCCAAGCGTCTGTTCCTTCTTCGTTTCACCGCGCGTGTCGTTTACGACACGCAGATTCACTCCCGATTCCGACGTCCATTGTACACCTTGTGGATTCGTAACAATTGGCCAGCCTTGGAATACAACTTGCTGCACACGAAAACGTTAAACACGACTTTCTCTTTCTATTTTCAATTCAATTGCCATCTGTTTCGCATATTACAGCTTCAGTCAAAAGCACAATGATATGGTGATGCCACGCCGCATGAGAGGTTGTTGATGTCATACTCGGTTGGCGCCCGATCACCTCTATGTGCTCAGGTTGTGCGACTTGACGGCTTTTCGAGGACTTTCCATCATCCACTCTGTGTGCTTTAGGTTAACTTTCGTGTCCTCCAAGCGCACATCAGTGCACCCTTACGTGTATGTCGGAAACGATCGTGTCGCACTCTGTGAGCACCGTGAATCTGCCTCCAGCTGCAAGTGGCGTCTGTGAAAAAATTGTACACTGCACAAACGAGAAATGTCAATTGACCAAGCAAACGCTACACGTCACGGACTTTGTTGAATACCGGCGGATTAAGCTTGGCCTAAGGACGCAGTATCCGGAAGTGCACAAACAATCAGAATTCAAGAATATAAACAGTGTTCCGGGAGTTATCGTTGAACTGAGCTGTGAAAGATGGGCACACAGGTGGTGTATCTCACAACAAACAACAGTTGGAACAACCGTGTGCAAGGTGCAACGATGTAATACTTTCAGAAAACTATTTCCCCAAATGGCGCTATATAAGGGGAGAAGGATGGTGAATGTACAGCTCTAGCGACAAGGGATGAAGAACTCAAACAAATGAGACAGCAGCAACGACATGGTAACACTAACTTGCGCTTAACCGCCTTCGAATCAAAGAGGTTCAGCTGGCGGTTTATGCGCTGTGAATATTCTGTCAGATCTGCATGCAGTCCGCATATCCAACCGGTAGAATAACTGAGCGGAGGAAGGATGAATGATTCCCACTTAACTTACCGACTGACTAGCCATGTGATCCCACGCTTCGTTCGATGTTGGTAGCGGAAAACACCGCGAAAACAGATGCACGGTTGAGTTTGCACACGACCCCATATCAACGTTCGTTACAAGCGAGTACCACCAGTCTTTTGTATATGCACAAACAAAAACACACGATGAGCATGTTGTCGGTCAACGTCGACGGAAGTCACAGGTGGATCTGCAGGGGGTCGTTAGAAGGATGACCACCTTCGCAACACTCCGTAATGATGAGGTGGAGATCGGGCAGTGTAGAACACATGGATAAAGGTATGCACAGTCAAAAGTATGATGATTGTCACAATCCAACATTGATCTCTCATTCTCTGAGCGGGTTATCAGGATGAGAGCATTAGGTGGGCACAAAGTTAGCGGGCCACAGTAGACGACACGTGGTTTGGTTAGCAGAGAAATGCATTGGGCGGCGGCAGAGCTGAAGCACAGGTTGAAATCAATGGCCAAATTGCAGTTACATTGAGCACATCTGCATAACCAACATACAAACAGTGAACAGCCCTTGAATCAGACAAGAAAACAGAGCTACCATAAATTGGATCCGGAGAACACACTGTGTACAATGTGCTTCAATGATTTCAAGCTCTCCTGATAAACACACTTTTTGAGAGTGAACGAGGGAGGAGGCGAATTCAGAAAGTCGAATGTTATACCCATGTAATTGATAAAACACAGGGTAGCGAAGAGCACTCTTTTCGATAAATCTCATCAGGCGTTTGCAATTGTAAAATAGAGATTTGAAGCGGGATAGGCTGGTGAAGCGCGACAAAGGTTAGCGAATCAAAGCGAAGCAGAAAGTCAGCTGTCCTAATCGATAAATTGGTCGATCCACTCAAGCTGCGGCTACCACAGTATACGTATGCAGACACAGATACACACAGACTGACACACACGTAAGTTCACGAGACATATGACGTGCTTTTCAACTGATTGGGTGACGCACGCATCACAAGGTGGTTGTCAGCGTGTGAAGTGGAAGCCCATCCAGCTTCAAGTTTCTATTTTATAATTGTAAACGCCTAATGAGATTTATCGAAAAGAGTGCTCTTCGCCACCTTGTGTTTTATCGATTTCAGAAAGGTTTGAAAACAGTTGGGTGATATTTCTGACTGGCCGCCTCTCGCTTTGGAAACAAAAGTGTTAACAAGTTGAGCGAAATGATACATAATTGACGTGACATACATAACGCCGTGAAAATAGATACGACAAACAAAAAATGTGGGAGAAAGCTGTTGGAAGTCGACATGTTAATCAAAGAGGCTGAGTCCAAGGCAGTCCACATTACGAGGTCACCACAAGTAGAGACATATCAAAAGAGAAATTTTTAAGACCTTCCTGACAACATTAGTTCCAGATCCGTTCTAAGCATGCGCTAGTATGTTAAACACCTACCAAAACCTCAGGTTCGGAAAATAGTAAGTTAATTCGTGCGACCGGCCAGTCTTTAAGCCAAATGGGAAATTGACTGAGTCTTCAAAACGAGGTGTCTTAGGTAAGAAATTATTCCAACAAAATCATTGGGCCAACCCAGATAACGACTCTGACCTCATCATCATCAATAGGTGTTAGTCGAGGGTGAGAAATACCTCAGATAATGTGCCGCGATATAAAAAGGAGAAGAGATTTAATATTACAGACTACAAAAGCTAAAATCAAAGTGAAAATCCTAAACATCACTTTATGCAGTTTTTGAGAACCTTGATAAAGAGGAGGGGAGAAACTGGAGGGGGTGGGACAAAGAAAGAACACGAACGTCACTTAGGTCAGCTCCTAGACATATCAACAAGTGTATCCCGAGAAACGCGTTCATCGGCTTTCCGACCACAGCCAGAGAGCCGAGAGGCTTCAACTGAGGACCGATTCGAAATAAGGGCGTTCACTTCTCATGACCAAATAAGGGTGATTCGACGATTGAAGCGATACAAGGCTACATATTCTTCCAACAGAGCTAAGTATGGCGGCCAGCTAGTGTCATAATTCTTCAAAATTTGGCATAAAAAAGCGCACCTTCTTCCTAGTGTGAATTATTATTGTTTTGACTTTAAAGAAGGGTGCTTGCACTTCATGCGATTGATCAATCTCATTTCGGTTGCCACCAAGCTATTGGCGTCCATACTACTCCTCAGCTTATCCCCGATAAGTGAATCACAATGCTGAGGAGAACAAACTGGCTTCCGTCCTATCCGTGGGTGTGTGGATACTGACGTTCTGCCAAATCCTCGAACATTTCCACCTTTACAACAGGGCTGAAATCGTTGTCTTACTAGACATTCGTGCTGCATTCGACTCGGTTGATGGACCAGCTCTATGAGGTTGCTTGCTAAAGAGTGGGGTTCCAAGTGGGTATAGTGTCATCATACACATACTCTACGTCCACGTCTACAGCAGAGTAAGAGTTTAGTGCAAAATATTTACGTCCTTCGCTGTTAGTCACAGTGTTCGACTGGTAGACCTTATATCTTCGTTTCCATTAAACTTAGTGATTGAAGATATCTTAACGAGAACTCTGGAAGATCACCAAAATTTTGTCCCGCAGCTACAACTGGTGATTCGAATGACGGGCTTAGATTATGCTAATGACATCCCCTTAGTAGGCGACAAGTCCAAAATACGCAAACCCCCTTGAACTGCCCTTTGGTTACGGAATCTATGTACGAAATATCCCACACCCTCTCCAAGCGAAGGTGCAGTCCCACCGTCAGACAAAATGCATGTTGATCGTGCTCTACGCCAAACGAGCTGTGAGCTTATAACCCGTAGATCTGTTGTCCTTCAAGACTAGGTTATGCGCGAAGTGCGTCATGTGCCAATACCTTAACTCCGAAGAGGATGGTCTAGGATACTTGTAGGACACCCACACCTGACAGGAGAACGATTCGGGTCCTCAGCCAATGCATTCGATAAAATGTACACATGAAACGCAGCATGTGTAATAAATACTCAGTTCACTGAATCATGCGGATTGGTTGCCTGGATCTTAGAATGGAGAAGGGGGTAAACCACCTCCCACCTAACGGTCACTAAGAGACTGAGTCCAGGAAATGAGCCCATGGCACAACATTAGCATAAGTGGGTAGACCATCTGTCAGAAGCTAGCCGCCACTAGCCTCAGCGCACCAGAGGTTCTCCCGCCTATATATATATATATATATATATATATATATATATATATATATATATATATATATATATATATATATGAGCAGATTAAGTGATTTACAGCGCAGATATTTACGAAACATAATTGTTACAGGACTGAGAACCCAATCAATTATCCTGGAGTTGATAATACCTTAAAGAAATATCAGTCCATAGCTAGCTAAGATTTCCAAACTTCAGCACCCAGATGAGCCTAATCATGCATTAGTAGAATGAGTAACGATTAAGGCGTGAAAGGATAAATTCTACCACGAAAAATGATAAAAGCACGACTACAGAAATGATCAAAAATCAGGTTTTCTAGAAGAAATGGAGGAGCAACTGATAACTGCATCCTCCAGAACGATTGCGAATAAAACTTTGACGTCCGCGATGAGTAAGAGAAAGGCCAAAGGACTGAGATACGTGAGCAACCACCTAATGACGGGTAAATTGCACAACATGTACCAGGAACCTACTCTTCCAGTGAGCATTTATGAACTACCGAAGATTAATAAACTCGACATACCCATTCGACCTATTATACATGATATCTGTTCTTCAAAGCAAGAACTAACTGGATTTCGAACAAGTCTGTTGTAACCCTTGATGTGCAGAACGAATACGTCTGTAAAGAACTCTTACGAGTTAAATGATTGGAAACCTTGCCCAATATGGTGAAACAGTAAAAATTCAGCAATGCTCCTACAACTAGCTGCCAGCTCAACGGCCCGATAAACTTCACTTATCTATACTGCCAGGACTCATTCTATCCTGGCAAAGTTGATGCTTTCCTTAGTTTCGCTAGAAATTGCTGATGATAATCGTCACAGCAACCCGGGTCATGGTAAACCAATCCATCACGCTCAAACTGTGATTGTTTAAAAGAAATTAGTCAATGTGAAAGTCAACTTTTGGCTACTATAACTCAGAAACAGTGGGCTTGATGAAGTTCGCCTGGAAGGTGCAATGAGAGATATGACATTCAGGGGTCAGTTGTATAAGGGAATGCAGAAGAAATTCGGCTTGACCGTGAAAATGCTTGAGGCCAAATACGGAAAATTTCCGGATAATGAACACATTTACTTAGGAATGTCAGTCAGTCTTCTCTCTCTAATTCCTGTGTTTCCGTATCGTGCTATAAATACCTTGGTTATCCGTTTTCACGTAGTGTGGGTGATACGTGCTCCAGTCCGCTGCCAGTAATACCAACAGAGAAATTGTGCGAGCTCTCACGAAAGCGATGCGAAGCAATACTCGTTTGTAGTTTAAAGGACAATAACAGTTAAGTTTGGTGTACTGTCCTGCCAAGTAGGTCTGCGATACACGGATCGAGTGAGCGTGCCGACTGAACTCCACTCTAGCTTTACTTCAAAAAAAACGGAACAAAACGAAGGGTGCTCGTAAACAACGTGAATTAGTTAGATGCAGAGTGACAATCACATGCATGCAGTGTGGCATGCAGAAAGAGATCAACTGCCTGAAAGCTGCCTACTTTCGCTAGTAGACTAGCTGATCGTTGAAGCTATAAGTAGGACGTGAAGCATGTTGTATGCTTGTATGCCAGCTACCCACGAAATAAACGAGGCGATGATGTAAAAACATAAAGTGGTAACTTGACAGGAGCATTCGCTGCACGTCAGACCTCCTATTCACTAGGACACGTATAAAAACGCATAGCAAACTGTTACTAGCGTTGAATGCTCACACCCAGTCAACAAGCGGAAGGAATAGCACAACCTTCGATATCCCGAATGCTATCACGGAGGCAGCGGTCACAAAATTAACCACGGGGATACATATGCTAAGCGTAACATGACCAGCAGCGAGAGTCAGCAATATGAAGTGAGAATAAAGTACCTAACATTTTGATTACTGTGCCGCAATACCTATAAATGGAAAATGGTACGCAACACTTGCAAGTCAGTTGAGCTACCGGTAACGGATGGTCATCGTTGCGGTAAGCTACTAGCCGGCTACTGTGAAGCAAAAAAATTCTTAGGAAAAATTATATCAGGCTGAAGTGAGATCGTGATTGGAGTGGTAGGCTAAGAGGTTTGGGATAGGACAAAGAAACTCAGAGCACGCATGCCATTGAGATCGCTCCTAGCGATGCCAGCAGATCCATCCAGCCAAACGTGTTAATGAACTTTCGGAATTCAACCAGTGAGCCGAGACGCTGCAACCGAGGCCAGCTTCGAAGTGAGGGACTTCATTCCTCTCGACCAATGAATATGACATATCACAACAAATTCACTGCAAAAACATATTTGTTTTACTGACGATGGCATTATTAACATGTGCGTTATGCACTCGAAAAATCCCCAGCGCATTTCTTGCTGTCTTTGAATGCCAGCATTCTCTACCAAATCCGAAAAGTTACATGTTTGTTGAAAATGGGGATGTTAGCTTCCTGGTCAGCTGATCTGCCGATTTATTCGGAACAGCGTCATATGATGAGGTTACCTCGCGGCGTTTCCAACTAGTTAGCATTCGAAGCATGTCCAGTTGAGAAAGATGTTCAATAGTTTTCAAAAACAAGACATCGCTTTTGAAGATATTACACGCTACAGCATCGATTATGTATCATTTTCATAAGACACAACACGTCTCTTAAGTTGAATTACATGCCGCAATAAAGTAAAGACAAAAAGGAGTGAAGCTGATACAAGTGGTATGTTGATGACTGTAGCAGACAATCTGGCGAGAGCGATTGTCCTCTACCTTGGCCACGTCAACACTGGAAAGCTAACGCGAAGATAATTAGGTGATTTACATTACCTTCGGCACCGCACAAGGAGTTTCATTTTTGCCGAACGAATATATCTACATTAACCCTTTTTGATCCTTTGCTTTACATTTTCCCACATAATCTTGGGCCTGCAATCTTCGTTAAAATAAAAGTTACTTGTGGAAACTGCCATGTAGGACGTATGAGTTGTCCGTCATCCGCCCCATTCGACTATCAGTGGATGGTTGCGGTGCAAATTGGAAAAACCGTGGTAAATGGCATGCAAACAAGCGGTACACACGCCTACGGAAGGTCGGTTGGCGACGCCAATTTCAAAGCACTGTATGTTGCGTACAAGGCATCAATTGCTAATGAAGGTAAGTAGCATTTAAACATATAACCGGCATTCATATAATTTTCAACTGCGGAGGAAGTATGACAGACAATTAGAGGCAATGCCGATATCCTGCAGTGCTGCGCTAATGGTTCGATAAATAAATGAAGGAACGTTTTAATCCTCGACAGTGCGAGACACATACCAAGTACGTGTTCTAATCAAATGGTACAACCTGGTCACATAATATAGTTAATTTTACGGGTTTTGTACAAAGGTTCCCAAATGCGTTTATTGAAGTGCTTAGCGCTTTAAAAGTGTTAGAGCGATTAAGAACTGAGAACAATAAGAAATGTAGATTTAGCCGAAACTTCTGGCAAATTAATACGGCCATTCATGGAATTGTTCCCAAGGGACCTGCTTCCATGCAGGGTGTGCCCTCGATGGGTTTCACCCACACTTCCATGCTCCAACTGGCTCTGGGCCGGTGTGGCAAAATAGTAAATATGCTATCAGCCGGGTTTCAAATGGAATTTTCATAAGGGCTGTTTTGTGCATACACTATGGGCGATGAAGCCTCAGCCCGTTCCATCATGCGGATCAATCAAGCCAGCGAGTCAGTAGCAGTATGATTTGCATGAGTGTAATATTTTTAATAGGTTGGGAGCTGTAATCTGTCACTTCAAGAGATCAGCTCAGACATGGTCAAAAATGAAACCAGGAAGAAAACAAGTATGAGAAATTAAACGACATAATAATAACTACAATCGATTGCTGATGGGCTAATCACAATTAAATGGAACAGCTTGGCGAATGAGGACGATGGTACAGATAGATCAGCTTGAAAGCCATAGTCAAGCTTCAAACCATTGCATGAAAGAAGAAAACACATGCGGTTAAACAAAGCGATAAGAGTGAGATCGTTTATCGATACATACACAAGAATTCAACTATAAGTAGCTAAAAGTATACTATTGAGACAAGTGGGGGATAAGTCGACTTTCAAGTGTACCTAGGACCTTTCGCATACAAATCATCTGGAGTCAGCTTTTGGCTAAGTGTTAACTAGATATTTGATACAGTCAGGTAAATATCAATCACGCGTTTGAATTGCGGATATTTAGTGCAGTTTCTAGCACTGGATGGAAGTTTATGCCATCTTACCGCATATTTTACGGAGGAAATCTTTGAGCTGAGCTTTGCTCGAGACTTTTGTATTTGCAATGTGCACTCGCGGTTTCTTAGTTCATGGCACATACGAGTCTGAAACTCGAGTTGTGGCTGAACAGTGAAGTTTAATCCGAATAGTAAGCGGATAGATAAAGTTTGAGTCTGTGCAGCCATAGCGGCTCAAGTTTTACAACCTGGCGACGCTCACGGTATGTCATAGTTTTAGACATGTTCACAAACCTCTTTGTGAATGACTGTTGTATCTTTTCTAGTACTAAGATGTCAACTTTTCTCAGATTACCGCGCACTAGCATGCAGTACTCAAGCTTCGGCCAAACAAGCCTAAAGGCTTGAAGCCCAGAATCTCTCAAGATAAGATTTCGACTTAAGTAGGCGATCACTGTTCTGACGGAAGCTTGCAAGAATATAACGCCCTAAAATATTAAATGAGGCAGAATATCTAAGACCAAGGTCTCGGATTGCGCCACACAGGGGAAAAGGGTGTCGTTTAAAGTTAGGGTGTTCGGAGAAGGGCCACAGCCGTGGTACACTAGATTACACTTGGCAGTAGCAAAGTGCAAGTTCCAAGAGTCACTCCATTGCTCCAATGCGAACAAGTCAGACTGAATACAGGTCAAATTAGAACTACGTTGCATAGGAGCGTAACAATGCAAAATTTTAACATTATCAGCGAAGGGGAATGGCTTCCCGTACAAGATTTCATCAAGATCGTTGAAATAGATTACGAATAAAAGCGGGCCTAGCACGCTATCTTATTGACTCCACTAGAGATGGAAGTGGCTTCAGACGCAAAGTTACCAATTTTGACTACTTGCTTTCTACCCTGGAGGTAGGAAGACAACCACTCTAGAAGCGAATTTGGGATACCATAGCACAAAAGCTTACGCAACAATAAGTTGTGTGAGACACGGTCGAGAGTCTTTTGGATCTCAATAAATATTACGACGATGGCCCTTCCGCCGTCTTTTGCTCTAGTCGCATTATCAGAGTAATCTAACTGACAGATAGTGCATGACATAACTTTCAAAGTACCGTGCTGATGTTTAATGATAAGTCTCATAGAACTCAGCTATATTATTATGCGTTTTTAACTAACCTCTCCATGATTCTGGAGATAATAGATGTGGTGGTGGATTGGGCGGTAATTTTTTACATCTTGCGTAGATCCGCTTTTGTGTCGTGGTATTATAGTTGATTGTTGCCAGTGCAAAGGATACTCCCCATTGAGCATGGAAAGTGTAAATACACTAAGCTTGACTACAATTGGCGGGATGTTGTCAGGGTCTGGTGAGCATGATGGCCGAATTAATATGAGTTGTCGACATATATCACTAAGTGTTCAGTTCAGTTCAGTTCAGGTGGGGACTGGAACGATAGGAGAATCCCGTGAGTGTTCCATCTTGAGTGGATCGTTGATCCAGGAATTGATGAAGTGCTCAGTTATTGATGGATCTAAAACGGAAACACCCGTATCGCACCCTGGCCAACCAGTTAATGCCCACGTTTCCTGCCCTAGCATTCCCTGCTTTGGCAGTCACGTGAAGTAAGCAAAGGATAGGAAGAGAAATCGAAGGTACAGAATAGGGAAGTGCACTTAAATAAGAAAATAATACCAATACGGGAAGAAAAGTAGAGAAAAGAAAATCGAAGTACGAAGATGCGGGTTACTCAGGAAAATGGAAAGGTTTCGTGTTGCCACCCAAGAGCGTCAAGTTGCCGCTCAAACCCCTTAACCGTAGATTCCCTGATAACGCTTTCCGGAAGCATGTTCCAGCGCTCGATGACTCTGCGTGACAGCCGGATTTCCGCCTTGATCCGATCGGACCGCGGTTTGTCCAGCTTCAACGAATGACCGCGTAGAACAGACAATCTAGCGGGACTGAATAGCCAAGACAAATCTGGACCAACCTTCCCAGTCAAGATATGGTAGGTTAGGATTAGGTCTCCTCTAAGCCTTCGGTAGTGCATAGAATGCATTCCCAAACTAAGTAGACGCTCGGGGTACGTCCGTCCCCGTAATCCCTCGACTAATCTAGTACCCACTCGCAAACTCCTCTCTAGCTCCATTTTGTCCCGGACGAGGCAGGGCGGACAAGCCTGGACGCAGTATTCCAGATGAGACCGAACGAAAGCCGAGAACAGCCTCGTAAAGATGCCGCCCGTCAAGACTCCGAAAGAACGTCGGATTAACCACAACATGCGGAAGCCTCTGCTTGCGGCCTTCTTCCAGTTGTCGCCGGAGTGTAAAGCCGAAGAGTGTACGACGCCTAGGTCAACCTGGCTAGATACACGGGGGAGTTCGACCCCACCGACCAAGTACTTCGCAGGAGGACAACCTCCTCCAATTCGAAGAACGAAGCACTTTGCCTGATTTATGGGCAGTAATCATAAAGTAGACCAGTCCCAAAGCTTATCCAATGCTCGCTGAATAGCTTCGGAACCCCCAGGAACATCGACAATGTTCCACAGCTTCAGGTCATCAGCAAATAGCAGCGATGGTACCTCAAGCTCCGCGGGTAGTTCATTCACATAGATAGAGAACAACAGCGGTCCAAGGACCGAGCCCTGCGGCACGCCGCTGAGGACAGACTGCCTAAATGATAGGCCCCGGCATACCCGTACACACTATTCTCTACCCTCCAAGAAGGCAATCACCCAATGAAGGGCGCGGCCAGATAACCCATAGGAGGACAGCTTTTGCGCGAGCCTCAAATGGGGTACCTTGTCAAATGCCTTCGAAAAGTCGACGAAAAGCACGTCCAGTGTGTGGCCGTTATCCACTGCATCCGCCCAATTTTCGCGAGCCACAAACAGATTCGTCAGACACGAAAACCCCTTCCGGAATCCGTGTTGTACATTGCTAAGTAGATTAACTCTACTCAGATGACTCTCCAATGAATCTCTCACCAGTTTCTCGAGGAGTTTGACTAATCCACTCGTCAGACAAACTGGCCTGTAATTTGCATGCAGACCGCTGTCCCCATGTTTGAAGATGGGACAGATGACAGCTTCCTTCCATTCGGGAGGCAATGCACAACTGGCAAGCGATTTCTGAAACACAATAGCGAGCGGTCCACTTAGTTCCGCAGCCAACTCATTCAACAGTTTCGGGTGAATTAAATCAGGCCCAGAGGCCTTAGAAGGGTTCAGCCCTTCTAACAGCCTACGAACTACAGTCTCCGATACAATAAATTCAGATAGTTCTGAACCCTCTGGGGTCCTGCAAACCAGCTCAACGCCTATCAAAGAGGTTTCCCTTACAAACGCTGCCGCATATTGCCCACTGAGTACGCAGGCCTTGTCATAGTCCGTATACGCATGAGTACCGTCATCACGCATCAATACTGGAATTGACATGTTCGAAGCGCAGCGCCTTTTGACATAAGCGAAGAATCTTTTTGGATTCTCTGAAGCTTCGTCCGCTAACCCTTTTTCAAAATTGAGCCGAGCATCCCTTAGGTGCTGCTTACACTTATTTATAGCCTTACGGTACCTGTCATAAGTATCGGTGGACGGAGCATCTCGGTAAGTCCGCCAACATCTAGACCTCTTTGTGAGCAGATGCCTGCCAGTGGGATCTATCCAGGGCGGTTGTGCTCGGGGCCACACTTCTCCTTCTGACTGGGATGAAGGGAGCAGAAACCTCTGTGAGGTAGGACTTAAATTTATCCCAGGCAACCTGGACAGTATCGTCGTCTGAGATCTCACAATGGAAACCAGAAGCCCTGGCTCTCATTGATTGATAGTCTGCTTGCCATATGTTCGGGCGAGACTCAACAGTACTCTGGTAGCGTCTAGACAGAGTACAACTGAAGAGCAAACAAACATGATCACTGGAACCCAGTGGAGGTCCGTAAGTAATGTCATCAACAAAATCGAGTGACTTAGCGAATACAAGGTCTAAGATAGACGGTACTTGGGCGCCCATGTACCTAGTGGGGAGGTCAATGAACTGGTGCAAAGATACTTAGAGCGTAAGTTCAAGCAGATCAGCGCCGAATGTGCCTGACGCTGAGTCGCAAGAAAGATCTGCCCAGCAAATCTCTGGGAGGTTGAAGTCGCCCATCACCAAACACTTATTTGCGGACTGGGAGCGAATGAATTCAAGTAGCTCTTTGGATACGCTCCCAGGGCTTCTATACACAACTACAACTGTAACCTGAGCCGAGGATGTGCTAATAACAGCCGATAGAGCTTCAACAGTTTTGTCTGCCGACTGAAATAAGCAAGTCTTCAAGACGTCAAGTTTACAGCTCACATAAAGAGCGACGCCCCCTACCTGTCGGCCAGCAGAGCGATCGCATCTAAATAGCGCGTAGCCAGATAGATGTACTTCACCATCCGTGATGTCCTGAGACAGCCATGTTTCAGTGAATGCGAGTATATCGGGATGAGACCCATCTACAAGCAGACCTAACTCGTACACCTTATTCCTTAGGCTGCGCAATTACTTAGCACTATCTGAAGGTTTTCGTTAGATCCAGACCTGGGTCGTGCGCTACCAACAATGTCAACAATTCTGAGCGTATTACTGCATTTGTGTATCAGCTTGAGTTGAGGCTCATCTCTCTCATTAGCAGATATGAGGTGGCTACTGAAGACAGAACATATTACTGCGCAATCGGTTATGGCAATTGCATCAAAGTTTACGAACGAGTTAATACAACTTGATTGTCTTGTCTGCCTACAGTCCAAAAGTTTTGAAATGCAGCCTACCATGCTGGCGCCCTTCAGTAGCATTACCTACTTAGAGAATAGGCTTTTGTGGTGAAAATGTTATAGCGCTATTAGTATCCTGGTTTGGAGCAGAAAGCAGAGTATAATGGTTTGTTTTCCTAAACCTTTCCTTTATTTTATGAAGATTAGTGGCTACCTTTTTCGAGATGCCTGCAGGTGCAGCAGTCCAATTCAACATTTTAGTAGGGTTCGGAGTCACAAGTTCAACATAATGCGAAATACGGTGGTAGACTTCATCACAAGCAATTTGTATTTTCTGTGCTCAGAAAAGTGGGTCCAATTTGAAGGCCTTATAATATCCGAGACAACTGACTAATTCAGAGAAAAGAATCGGTGGTATTTGATCACTCATTCCAACTGTCTAGAAAGAATTTGGAAAGCACAACCAACAATGTTATGATCACTACCCGGTAATCTGTCACTAATGTATGTGGACACATTTGGAACTGACGCGCTACCACATCGATATTGCGGCGCTCAGTGACACTCGGCCACCTGAGCATGGTAAGCTGCATGAAGTAGGTGCGGAATACACCTTCTACTAGGCGGGCAACGCCGCCCCAGCACCACCTGAACATGGGGTCAGATTTGCAATATCCGATCGCCTCCATGGCCACCTGGTGCGTGAAATAACAGGCATCAGAGCGCGAATGATGACTGCTCGCCTACGACTCGGAAGAGGTAATTTTTCTACTTTTATGAGCATGCACGTTCCGATATTTGTGATGCTGATGAAATGCGTGGCCAATTCTGCACTGAACTGTCTTCCGTGATACGATCTGTGCCGAGGAGCGATCGACTAGTTCTGCTGGGTGATTTCAACGCGCGCTTTGGGCGTGATGCTTCGATGTGGACAGATGTTCTCGGTCCGAATAACATTAGTTCAGCGAATGCGAACAGTGACAAGGCTGCTCTCACTGTGTGCCACTCAAGGCCTGACGATAAGGAACACTCGATTTGCACTGAGCGCAAGTGATATAGCAACTTGGACGCACCCACGAAGTGGTCACGCTTTCCTGTTCAACTATGTCATTGTACGTCAGCGTGATATGCGTGAAGTGCGCATGACCCGTGTACTGCCTGCAGCTGAGTGCGGCACTGGTCACAAATTGGTGCGGATCAAACTGTACAAATATTTCAGTAAATGTAGGCATTGCACGCCTGCCGTGAATCGGCGTAAATTTAATATTCTCTGCATCGGCACTGTGGAGAAACTTATTGATGTGGACTGCATAGCCACAGTGGGCGACATGTGGCACAAAATTCGCGACAGATGACGGCTGCTGCCGAACCGACCGTCGCGATCGCAAACTGCAAGCGACCTGACTGATTTGATAAGAACAATGCGAAGATTGGCGCATTGTTGTCGGAGAGGAATGTAGCATTTGCTGCAAATGTGGCAGACACAGTGACTTGGGGAAGAATACTCCGTTTCGCAAACTTCGACGGCGACTGACCCGAGAGTTCCGTCGCATTAAAAATGCATGGTGGAAGGAGAAGGCGATGCAGATGGAACGCAACGCCGGACGCCGCGAACACAAGGAATTCTTTGACTCCTTGAATCCGGTCTATGGACTGAGATTAGAGCCGCTGAGGACGCTGATGTTTGCTAGTTCAGGCGCTACCTGCACACAGACTGCAGACATAATTCAGACCTGGCAAAAACACTTTGATTGTCCCTTAAACAACCTTTCAGAGATCGTCTGGCCTATTTTGAACGATCTGAGGCAGCACGAACTGAAGACGAATCTGGCGGACACGGCGACACCGAATGATAGGCAGAAAGCATTTGCTCAGCTGCGAAACGGCAAATGTGCCGGAGCCGACGGCATCCCGCCTGAAGTGTTGAAACACGGCGGACCCGCGTTGTTGACTGCGCTGCACCACTTGGTGCAACGCGTGTGGATTGAGGAGGAGGTGCCTCCTGAGCTGAAGGATGCCCTTTTGCCACCACTGTACAAGAGTAAAGGGAGCAAGCAATGTTGTACGAATTATCGCGGCATCAACTTGTTGAGTTGTGTGGGCAAAGTGATTGCCTGATTCCTGCTCAGCAGCCTCATCAGTCAGGTTGTGGAACCTAACGTGGCGGAAGCGCAGTGTGGATTCCTTTCTGTTGGCAGCACTATGGATATAGTGTTTAGGTCCCGTCAGTTGCAGGAGAAGTGTAAAGAACGATACCAGCCCTTGTACTCGTTGTTTGTTGTTTCCACCAAAGCATTTGATACGGTGAGCCGAGAGGCATTGTTGCTGGTGTTGGGTACGTTTGGTTGTCCACGTAAGTTTAGTTGAATGTTTGCACAGTGGTATGGGAGCGAGGGTGCAGCTGAGTGGAGAGACCTCTGATGACTTTGCAGTTTTCTCTGGTGTGAAGAAAGTCTGTGTCCTAGCTCCTGTCCTGTTTAACATTTATCTCCATGCAATAATGTCTTGTGCATTTGATGCCGCTTGTGCTTACGGTGTTCGTGTGGAGCACCGTATTGATGGTTTGTTGCTGAACATCCGTCGCTTCGGTGCGAGAACTCTAGTCTGTGAGACAACTATTCGTATGTTGCTGTTTACTGACGACTGTGCGTTGTTTTTACACAGCGCGGATGATTTGCAGCACATGACTAGTGCTCTGGCTTCGACAGCAGTCAAATTCGGGCTCACCATCAACACAAGCAATACTGTCTGTATATTTCAGCCTTCGCCGGAGGTGCAATCTTCAATATTGAGGCAACTCACCATTGATGCTACCTTGGGAGTGTGATATCGGCTGACCAGCAGCTACAGAGTGAGCTTCGTATCCGCGTCTCGAAAACAGCGGTGTCTTTCGGGAAGCTATATTACCGAGTGTAGAACAAACATTAGCTTACCGTTGGCACGAAGTAGATGGTTTACACATCCATGGTGCTGTCCGTTCTTCTGTACGTCAGTGGAACGCGGACGATGTATCGGCGGGATGTGCGAGATCTCGTGCGGTTCCATCAACAGTGCGACGGATTCTGTGCACCAGATGGGGTGACAGAATTGCGGAGACGGAATAGCTGCGCCGAAATGAAGTGAATGCAGTGGACTGCATACTTTTGCTGAGACTCCTGTGGTGGCACTGTAATGTGAGCCGTATGGATTCGACGCGGATACCGCAGCAGCTATTATATGACCAGCTGAGTATTGGGAAGCGGCATGTGGGGAAAACAAAGTTAGATTACCATGAAATGATCAATGTGAGCCTCTCACGTTGTAACCTTGATTCCTGGTCATAAGAATCGAAAGCGCTCGATCGGCGTGCTTGGCACCATCTGATGACGAAGGCAGTTGCCGAGATGCGGGAGAAAGCCCGCGTGCAAGTAGAGAAGAAGCGGCAGTTGCGGAAGCGGCAATCGCCGTTGGGTTGTACTCCATCGACATCGAGCGCATGGTGCTGTAGCACATGCAGTCACGAGCGCCTGTGTCAGGCAGGTCTGGTAAGCCACAAGCGAGGCCACTCGGGACCACCACGGAAATGACGACGGGTCCTATAGAGAACATAGACAGAACCGGCGCCGCGTTTGTAGGGATGCTGCATTCGATTTACTAACCGCGTTCTTGCATGCTAAGTCTCTTTATTTTAGGTGGTGGGTTTGCAATTTTGTCCGAATGTTTTTCTTTCTCATGGGAATGACTACCTGAACTATCTTCTATAAATTTTCACATGTCGCTGAAGTTAATCGTAGTTACCTTGCAAAATATTTTCGTGTTTGTGACATTTCCTTAAAATATATTTTGTGACCATTTAAACTTCCTTGCTTCCTTTGTAACCAATTTATTATCTAAGCTTATTTACTGACGATTTATGATACCATAACTGTATGAAGTATCCGATTTATTTTATTTCATATCGTCGTCTCTAGTGATTGGCTGTTGCTGGAAATCCCCGGTGTGGTTGTGCTTGATGTGCATGTTGACAGGGTATCTAGCTGTCTATTACCCACTACCTCATCCATACTGGCCTCAGGAGACAGTTGGTCGTTGCAGGAGGGGACGGAGTGCATGGTCATTGTGGCCGTGTTAGGATCAAAGAGTAGTTCCTTCCGCTCAATGTGCAACGGATAACGGTCCAGCCACCGCTTTGCGCGCACTTGATTTTACAAATACAGCGTTTTTGTATTCCCTGTGATGGAGTGAAGGCCGACTCCGTTGAGATAACGTGGCTCCCAACCACATGACTCCCGATATTATTCCTGCGGGTTTACATTAGATATAGGGTGTGTGGTTGGAATTCTGGGTGGTGCAGCGCAAGCCACTCATGGCCGCTCTGTAGGCGCAGGTGTCTTGTGGCTGTCCCTATGGAGGCCACAGTGATAGTCAAGTACGAAGCCGGATGCCGCCAACCATGCCGGCCGTATCAGCCTTCCTTTCGAGATCCGGACCAACGCAGCGTTCCCTAAGCAAACGCATGAATGCAGCTGCTTAGTCGGACCACCTCCAGATAACTGTTCGGGTGACTTCACTCTGCTAGTCAACCAAAATGGCAACTACCCCCATACACTAAATATAAGGAGCATAGAGTTATTGATTGGATCTCTGGATCTGTCACAGATCAGTTCGCCATCGCCCCACTCAAAAAGCGACTAGTTACCGACCTTCCACCAGTCAGTACGTCATCCCCAAAACGCTCACCCCACAACACATTGCTAAGAACAGAAAAACTCTCTTGCATGTACGCCAATGCACAAGGTCTCCTGCACCATCTTGATGAACTACGGCTACCTCAAGCATCATACGTCTGGAACTTCATATCCGTAATTGACGCTTGGCTGCATTCAGAAATTACCGACGCCGTGGTCGTGATAAATAGCATCACCCTTATTCGAAACGACTGCTCCTGTAAGAGCGGTGGGATAATTTTATACTACCGTAATGACCTGCAGTGCGCGTCGGTGGACGATCCGGAAAGGATGCTCAGTGCCTCGCTGTGGTGCAGTCTGCGATTGAGGCGCAACGATATTGGCGTCCTGGCAGTTATTTATCTTTTCCCAGTGTCCACCCCAGAGAGGGACTGCCGCCTGACATTAGTATTGGGAAAAGTACTTCGAGGACGATACAGCCGTTCTGATCTCCAGGAACTTCAATGTTCAAGATTTAGAAGTTCCAAAATTTCCAAACAAATAATACAAGACAGACCTGAAAGAACATATCGCAAGCATTCCGCTCCTCATTCATGTCAGTAGGCCCACCAAATTCAGAACGGGAAATAAGCCATCTGTACTTGATTTAGTGCTCACGAAGGCAGAACTCATGATTGAGGAGCCAAAGATGGAGAGTCCGCTGGTGCAGATTAATCACCACCAACCGTTTGCCTTCATTTGAATTGACCAGACTACACGAACGTGCTTACGAAGGTCCATTCAGGGTCATACAACTTAACGATCGCTTCTGGGTCATCGAATGCAACGGCAAGCGCTAAACTGTCTCAATCGACTGCCTCAAACTTGCTTACGTCGAACCATAATCTTACGAAGACTTTAATCCTCCGTCCTCTGATGAATCGACTAAACCAGTGGTGGAGGAAACGCATGCAGACAGCAACACTACAACCGGAAACCCGTCTCATGAGCCCTCCGACTCCGCCCCGCCTAAAAGTGTCACTAGGTCTGGTCGCCAGGTTCATTGGCCGACACGTTTCTTAGAACGTTAGCTTCGCATTTTTGCTTCGAACAGCGTTTTCAGGTTTTCATTCGTGTCAGTATCCTCCGAAAACCGCAGAAGAAATGCAAAATATTTGGAAACCTAAAAACATCGCAAATTGTTTTGAAAACCAGAAGAAAAACGAAGAAAGCGTTCTGAAAACCGATAAACAGAGTTGTTTCCTTGACTTTTCGCTGCCTGCTGGGTAAGTGTTTTTCCCGTCAGTTGCTTTTGCCTCTTTGCATGTCAGTCCTTCCCCGTTTCTTCCTTTTTCCATGTTGCAAACCGGAGAACACTCACTCGTGGTCAAACAGAAGTGCTCGTATGATACGAATATTCTCCCCCTTTTCTTTTATTGGCACCTAAGGGAGGATATGGGTGTCCCATTTCCCTAGAGGACAATATACGCACACACACACATCACTTCTAGTTCAACCACCATGTTGAGGATGCTGATATCACTGCGCAACCATAGTTCCCCCGGAGTTAACAACATTCCACCAAAAGCACTTAAGATGGCAGCTACGATGATATCTTTGCCATAAGCCCGACCTCTCCAAAGGTGATTGGATGAACAGCAAGTCCCCAACCTGTGGAATCCGCGTATCATCACCCCAATTTTCAAGTCTGATAGCCTTTCGCAGCCGGTCAACCACAAGTGGTTTTTCTTCCGGTGAAAAAGATGATGGCGCCGATCATAGCTGAGGCTGTAATGGACTACTATAAAAGATCGAAAATCATGGCACCGGAACAACACGGATTCCATCAGCACCGGTCGTGTACTACCAATCTTCGGATTGCGCGTGACAGTTGGACCGAAATAGACGAGAGTGGGACCGGCACTGATGTCTTCTACCTGACTATTCTAAAACCTTCGAGCGCTTAGACCATCGAATTCCCTTGCAAAAGCTGAATACTTACGGAATTGGAGACCCAGTCCTTGGATGTATCGGAAATTTCCTCCTTCAGCGGCGGCTTCAGGCTCGGATGCATTTTCTGATCCGATCGAAGTGGACTGCGCTGTCCTACAGAGATCGGTGTTAGGACTGCACCTATTCCCACTATTCAACAACGACCTCACGCGTGTCCCTGATTCAAATTCCCTGCTTTTTGCCGCTAACCTCGAGATATGGCGAGCGATCGGTTGTCAGGACGATCAAGACGTGCTGCAAAACTTATACCGCGCACATGAATGACCGAAGGCAAATCTACTTCTGTTTAACGCGGACAAGCACAAGACTGTACGTATACGCCACAAGTGCACTTTCACAAATAAACTTGGAGCGCACACGGTGATAACCTTTTCACAGGAGCGAGAGCCTGGTGTGGTGATGCAAGACGATCACGGCTGTTCGACGCAATATTACAAAGTGTCCGAAACCGCAAACACAAGTTGGTTTCTTACGGAGCGTCTTCGGGCGGTTCGACACCACCATCTTCCCCCAAATATTCAGTGCGTATGTGAAGCGCCATGTGGAGTACGCGATTCAGGCCTGGCAACACTGGTTAAAACGCGATCTGTTTGTACTGAATGCCGCACGCCGAAGGGCAAGGCAAACTCTGAAAGACTTGCTCCGCAATGTAATCTGCGACCGAAAATTTCAAGAGTGTACAGCGGAAGTTATCCCCGTCTACGTTGCGACTTCATTCTGGCCTACCGGATCTTGAAAATCCCCGGTCACGTATACCGCCACCTGCTGAAACTTAGCAGCAAGACTAAATTAAAGGGTCACCAACTGAAACTGACTGCGCAATACAGCGGGGTGAAATGCCGCCGGGAAATATTTTTCTCTTCTAATTTGTCATCGCTGGAACGTTCTTCCGGCTTTTATCATTTCTGTGCCCAGACTACCTGTTTCTAAAGAAACCACTAGACGATGCATCACAGCACCTGCATTAACTGACTAGCTTTCTGTTCACTTGGTGGCAAGGGGACGCAGACAAATAGTGCGCTCTCCAGTCGCCACGAAAGCGGTGTAAACTTATACTCATGTGCGTTAACGGACTTGACTTCAGGTAGAGTGAAGTTTCATACTGCGAATAACGCAGTGAGTTCGCCGGTTTGAACCTAAATTTGCTGACAATTTTTTCTTAAGTTTGCATTTTTATCATGATCTTCCTGCGGAACCTGTCATGCTTCAGATATTTTTACCCGTATAAAATGATTGTTCCCTGTTGGGGTTCCCTTAAGGATTATACGAAAAATGCAAACAGTTCCCGATGAAGTGATGTCTGCTTATTTCACAAGACTCTGAGTGCGTCTGAGATTATTGTTTGGGGGGACACTATCCCAAAACATTCGACCGCTTACAACCGTGTAATTCAAGAGTAGCACAGAATCAAATTACCGAGACGACAAACGTTTTGTAAAATCTCAACAGGTGCGAACAGACTTATTTATTTTGGAAACGAGTATCTGCCATGTGTACTAGATTTCACAGCCAACAGTTTCACACATCTTCGAATACATTCCTAGTGGTTACATGACCCGCTCGTATTCAGGCGGATGCGCCCTACCGACTAGTCCCAATAGGAAAATGGTAGTCTAGCGCTTTCCTGAACGTATGGTCGTTATCAGACTGGGTCTAGTTGCAACGAATCTACTAGAGAGGATGTGCTACTTCCTCCACACTTTGAAGCAAACATACTAATGGTCCCTTTGTTCCCGATCCAACGAGGATGACTTTCTCCTGCTACATGCAGCCGCCGATCCAATAATCCAGTACTTTTCAAGATTGGTATTCCATCGATGGCTAACAGCCCGTGGAATTAATCCACATTTTGAAAATACACGCAACAGGCCAAAGACATCGGGAATAATCTTTAAGTTGAAGTCGTCACCACCAATGCCGATGGATTCCGCGTTACTGCGGCTTTGATGAATCCAAGTACCTAAAAATGCGAAGATTTTGTCTGTTTTTAATGGTATGCTTCTCAACATTCGGCGTCCCTTAGATCCTACATTTGTAGCCTCACGCAGTATCACGCTGGACCAACAGACCATTTATCAATTGTTTATCAACGGCCATACCAGGCATACGGTTCACCGGAAAATTGGCCAAGCTGTAGTACGTAAACAGTGCCGGAATATCTTCGTAAAACGAAGGCCACATTGACAGCGGACCACGAGGCGGTGGGGAGTGACACTTCCCAAGCAAACTTTTTTCTCACTTTCGGAACAATAGTCCTGTCAGCATTCATCTGAACTAACAAGAGAGATTTAGTCCGAGGAGCTGACGGTAATCGACCTTTGATGATCCAATCCAGTCCATATCCAAAAAATTGTAACTAACATATTACCCGAGAATCGCTACGAAGTAAATTTGAAAACAGCGACACAAGAATGAATGATCAGGGCGCGCCGATGCGTGAGCAAATTCATGATAGCAATCTTTTGTAGTTATTATGTTTTAAGATATGGAAATTGTAGCATTAAACGTTTCGCACCTCGCTTGTCGGTAAATGTACAAATTTTATTGGATTAACAAGTCTGAACCCAATAACGAACCCCTAACCGCTGTGTCAAGCGATGCTTTGGAGCTCTGGTCTAGTGACCGAGACGAAATCCTTAATCCATTTTGTCGAGCTCCCCTCACATTTTAAGCTATCTCTAACTGACTAGTCCGAATCAGGAGGAAACCGGTCGGTCGCTGAGCGCGAATTTGGAAGAGAGCAGCTCCAAACCTGACCAAATCCGAACCAAGATAACTCCGCACACACTATTTGTGCTCCGGTGCATTAACCACACCTTTCTCTCATATTCATTCATCGTCTTCATCTCGCGATGTAGCATCTGACGCATTTATCAAGCACCTATCATTGCAGCCAGTATTTCCGGGGAGCTCACTAAAGTAAACCATAAAATGTCTACTCATGGAACAGTTACAAGTTGCTTCCGAGAAGTCCATCGCAATGAGGCTGGATCTTACCGTGGTGCGATGGTTTGTGTGCCTCAGAGATCCATTGAGCTATACTGGGTGGTGCTTTTGCACCTTCAGAGCCACTCATACCAGATTGGTCAATGGTTAGAGGCCAGACAAACTCAGCCTCCTGGTCCTCCAGGTTGGGGGTTGGAATGGGGGTGGCTCCTCATTTCATAAAACGGGCTCCTCAGTCCAGTGCCAAAACCCGCTGCCTTGCGGTAAGGTTTTTGAACCAAAGGCTTTGGTTGAGAACCCTAATCGTTCTCCTGTCTAGGCCTGGGAAACCTGACAGTATTCTGCCCACGCAATACAATGAAACTTTCCTACAACAATTTCTTGATGCTCTGGCCGTCGCAGAGGATAATCAACGGCGCCCTATCTGCTGCATCGAGCAGGGTGGATAGGGGTATGGATGCTACTGCTCAGGCCTTCCCGTCTTCTTATAACCCTTCTTGCGCTTCTTCATCCTTATCGTCCTGCTCCAACTTTACTTATATCCCCCCATTTTCAATCCCCCAATTCTTGGCCCTCCCCCAGCTTTCTTCAGTAGTCGCTTGTCTTCTAATTTCAAATCACACACAATCCCAGGGCCTCGCTCCAATCCAGTTGACAAGTCCATGTTCAAGCAAGCGGACAACGTCAGTTCATCCGTTTCCCTTTGGAGTCCTCGCGTCTCGCTAAGACTGGCATGCTTCAACGTGCGCACTTTGCTGCAGATTGGCCAACAGGCAGCACTTGCCTGCACACTAGAGACCCTATCGATCGATATTTGCTGTTTACCAGAAACCCGCTTGCAAGATTCGAGCTCCGTACTTACCCTGAGATCCCCCACATGCGACACTGGCGGCACATTCTCATTGCGCCTGTCTGGTGATGATGCAGCTTCAAATGCCGGTCAAGCTGGCGTCGGCATTGTTTTGAGTCCCCGGGCTGAAGCTGCCCTGATTGATTGGATCCCAGTAAACAGTAGGATGTGCGCCGTTAGATTAGCTGGTTCGTTCCGTGCTACGAAGTCGCGCGGGGACAAACGGTGCCTGTTTGTCATTGCGGCTTACGCCCCTACAAACTGTAGCACTGATTCGGTAAAAGATGATTTCTATCAGCAACTTCACGAGCTCCTTTGTTACAGAAAAAGCACGGATACTGTGGTGTTGGCTGGCGATCTAAACGCCCAAGTAGGAAAGTTGTCCTCTGATGAGCTTCATCTGGGCAGCCAACATGGTGTAGGCTCGCGTAATGATAATGGTGAGCGATTGCTACATCTGTGTGAAGATGCTCGCCTCTTTCTCGCGAGCACTAACTTTCGACACAGCACCCACAGAAGCGTGACTTGGCGGCCATCAGCCTCGGGCCGACCATGGACACAAATCGATCATATCGCGATCAGTTACCGCTGGAGAGGCTGTGTCCAAAATTGTCGCTCGATTTGGAGCACGAGTGTGGACTCTGACCACGCACTTGTCTGTGCCGACCTCCCGGTGCGTTTCGGTGGACGTCCGCAACGTCGATGTGAACGGATTGACACCAGCCAGCTGGCGAAGCCAGATGTTCCGAATGTATACCATACTGCGCTGACATCTGGGCTGGGTAAGCGCCCACTAAGCACCGTTGAAGATCCCTGGTCGCATATTCGTCAAACGTTACTGTCAGCAGGCATGTCTTCATGCGGCAAAGCAAATTGTCAAACCTGACATTGGGTCTCTACACAGTCTATGGAACTTATGGATGCTCGCCAATGTATTTCGGCTGGAAACGAATACAATGAGGCTCGCAAAAATCTCAAGGCAAAACTATGTGCTAGCCTTAGGAAGGACCGCGAAACCTGGTGGTCTCATCGTGCCTCTGAGATGGAAACAGCCGCTGCCGTGGGTAATCATCGTAAATTATTCCGTCTGATACGGGAAACAGGCAGCAGGAGACCTGGTGTTAGCGAGACCATACGCGACGATAGTGGGCAGCCGATCCACAGCTTGTCAAAACGCTTGGAGCGTTGGGCTGAACACTTTGCAACGCAATTTAACAAACCTGAGTTATCGCTTTCTTCTTCGGGCATTGAGCGCCCTTCTCCTTGGGCCGTCTCCTCGGATCCGCCCTCACGCGCAGAGGTCGAACGTGAGATGCGGCTGTTGAAATTGCATAAGGCCTCAGGAGCAGATAGAATTCCCCCAGCCCTCTTCAAATTCGGGGGACCTGCTCTAGTAGATGATCCACACGAGTTGCTAGTAAAACTTTGGGAGCAGGAGACAGTCCCGACAGACTGGAACCGCTCCGTCATTGTCCCAATTTTCAAGGGAGGCTCTCGTTTGGAATGCGGCAATCATAGAGGGATCAGTCTGATTTCGATTGCCTCTAAATTGTTTGCCTCTGTCATTCTCCACAGACTGACTGGCACTCGTGAAAGCCAAATTCGTGAAGAGCAAGCCGGATTTCGTCGAGGTCGGGGCTGCATCGACCACATCTTCACATTGCGTCAAGAGTTGGAGCACCGCCATGTTTATTGGCGACCCACCGTTGTCGTGTTTCTTGACATAAAAGGTGCCTTCGATTCGGTCGATCGATGTGCGCTTTGGGACTGTCTGTTGAGGAAAGGTGTGCCTGATAAATATGTAAACATTATCAAAGCGCTGTACGCACATAGTTCGGGCAGGGTGAGGGTTTATGGCAAACTCTCGCCACCCTTCAGTATCACCAGCGGTGTGAGACAAGGATGCCCGCTGTCACCTTTCCTCTCCAACTTCGCTATTGATGAAGTCCTAGAAACAGCGTTCGCTGGACACGACCTAGAAGGTGTGGAGCTACTCCCTGGTGAGCGACTTCTTGACTTGGAGTATGCAGACGATATTGCCCTAATCTGTGACGGCTCCCAAACATGCCAAACAGCACTGAACCGATTAGCACTGGCTGTCAATCGTTTTGGGCTATGCTTTGCTCCATCGGAATGCAAAGCACTTCTCCAAGATTGGCAGGGACCCAACCCTGCGCTAACGCTTGGGAGTGATCTGCTAGAAGTCGTTCAGGGATTCAAGTACCTGGGCAGCTATATTAGCACCCGTGGGATTGAAGATGAGGTTACGAACCGCATAGCAAAAGCTCGAGGTGCTTTTGCCAATCTCCGCCACCTGTGGTGCAGACGCGACATTACTCTCGCCCTGAAAGGCAGAGTTTACAACGTAGCCGTCCGTTCAACTCTCTCATATGGCTGTGAAACTTGGCCCATCAGGTCGACTGACATGAAGAGGCTCGTCACATTCGATCATCGCTGCCTTCGCAGCTTAGCTCATGTCTGGTGGGAACACCGCGTGAGCAATGAGCGTGTTCGACGTCGCGTATTTGGTGCAGGAAGAGCGAGTGAACCGCTCAGCACCATTATATCACGCACCAGGCTCCGATGGCTGGGCCACGTGTTGCGCATGCCAGCACACCGACTCCGGCGACGTGCATTGTTTGCGCGTTGTGGGTGCGGTTGGAAGAGGAGGAGGGGAGGCCAAGTGATGACTTGGTAGAGAGAAATGAAAACCCTCACTTTGAAGTTGGCGTCGGTTGGTGCATCCCGACTGCCTGCCTGGGGTCCTAAGGACGGTGATCACGTTTGGTTGGACACACTTGCTGATATGGCTCGGAGCCGGCACCAATGGCGTTTGTGTTGTGAGTTCCTTTGCCCATCCCCCTCCGGTTTAGTATCCCCTCCAATCACGATGTCACCTGTTAGGCATAATATGATTCTCTTTTTACGACAGCCAGCTGTTAGCTCTCCGGAACGATGTCCATCCGTTACTGGGGACTCAGCGGGCGTGCCACTGTTTGCCACTGTTTTCCTTTTCTTTTATTTTGTATTGCGGCACAATAGCTGAGGTGTTTTCCACCTCCAGCTAACGTGTAATGATGATGCTTCCGAGAAGTTCGGTGAATGTTCCATATGTCAAAAACTGCGATGAATAGGAAGAGTGACCCGCACATACCGATTAAGGCGAATGTATCTGACAGAGTTCTGAGCCAAACTTTTGGTGTTCGTTGCACGATGGTCACAACATCCTCACACTCAACGGAAGCCCAAGATTTCCTTCGTCCAGGTTCGCCAATCGGCCTTGCAGCTACAGTGTGCGCACTGGGATGTATGTCGGACGACAAGCATGTCTAAACCACACCGTTGAGACACTCTGGGTGGACACCTATTGCCTTTCCGAAACCAGGTTGCCAGACGTCAGAACCGTCATCAGAACGAAATATCCGGCAAACCCTGACATCAAATACCATTTGCGCATTTCCGGAGACCAAGAGGCCGTCCTTCTGGCCAAGCTGGTGTCGAGGTTGCACTGCGTAACAGCGATGGGGTGGCGTCGCTTGACTGAATCCCAGTCAACAGTCGGCTGTGTAGTCAGACAATGAGATTCATGTAAGTAAGCGTCGAGATGTTACGCATGCCTCGTCTGTCATCTCCGCCTACGCTCCTACAAACTGCAGCCCAAATGCTGTGAAGGATTGCTCTTACCAACAGCTACTTGAGCTTCTGTGTTCCGGTAAAAAGTCTGACATTGTCATTCTTGCCGGAGATTTTAACGCACGAGGGGGACGCCTGCCACCAAGCGAACACCATCCTGGGAGTAGTTTTGGTCTTGGTAGCAGCCGACCAGACTACTGACTCTTTGTTCTGATCATCGCTTGTTTCTTTCGAATACAAGTTTTCGTCATTTGAAAAGACATACTGCGAGTTGGCGTCCGCTTTCTCAAACACAAAAATGGTCCCAGCTTGACCACATAGCAATAAGCTACAGATGGCACGGAAGCGTAACAGACTACCGATTTTACTGGTCAACTTGTTTGGACACCGAGCACGCACTAGTTCGCGCCAAACTTTGCATATGTTTAGATCATATAAATGTATGCAATAACGAACGAACGTCGAAATTCTGCAACATCATGCGATGTTATCCAAGTAACAGGCTTCTCTGTCAACACTGTTTGCTTCATTCTCTAACCATTGTCTCAATTTGCAATGGATGCCACATCAAAACATCTTAACTTCTGCCAGTACTGGCAGCTGTGGATTTGTTTTTCACCCGCCGGATATCTGGATCACCACTGCCTCCTTGTCGCTGATGGACAGACGCCGCTTGACTCCATTCGACAACGGCTGTAGGGAGGAACGCCGAACTCTGGATCAGCATTGAGTAGAAGCTTACAGAAGGACCGTAAGATCTGATGGTGTGAACATGATAGAGAGCTTGAACGTGTTCCTGGATATTCGTGCTACCTTCCATTCTGTCGACAGAGATGCATTGTGGCACTATCAGGTGAGGAATCGTATTGCCGGGGAGTTGGTCTTCATTCTGCGTGCTCTGTATAGTCTGACTGTGGCTAGAATTAGGGCTTATGGCAAGTTTTCGCGTTCCTTTGTTTTCACCAGTGGGGTTTGACAAGTATGTGCTATATCTCCATTCCTCTTCAACTTTGCCATTGATGATGTCCTCAAAAATACTCTAGAAGACTTGTTAAATGGTGATATTGAGCTCCTTTCAGGTAGTCGGGTGGTTGATTTGGATTACGCTAAAGATATCACACTGGGTGACGGTCCGCAGGCCGTCCAACTTGCATCTAACCGCCTGGCGATTGAAGTGTTCATTCAAGTGGAAAGCGCTTTTCAATACTGGTATACGCTCCTACCTGCACTCACCATCGATGGGGAATTATTAGAATTGGTAAAGAGTTTGTCTACCTGGGAAGCTGCATTACTGCTGGTGCAGGTGTTGGAAACGAATGGTCGATGCGTACCTCAAGAGCTCGTCCCACCTTCTTTCGGCTGAGGCAATTATAGCGTAGCTATTACATCCGTCTCTCCATCAAAAGACGGGTTTATGGTGTTACTGTCAGCACTGTACTGTTGTACGGTTACGATACTTGGCTTGGTCGTACCGATGACCTAGGTCGACTGTCTGTCTTCGAGAACCGTTGCTTGCGGTCCGTCGCCCATGTGCGGTGGCTGAACCACGTAACCAACACTAAAGTCAGACAGCGTGTCTTGGTTGGAGACAGTCACTCCCTCGATGCACTTGCCTCGTTTCGCCAACTACGATGGCTCGGACACGTACTGCGTATGCCCGGTCAGCGTCTTCAGCGTCGTGCCCAGTTATTGATCGATGGAAAAGTTGGATGAGGTGGTGGTGAACAGGTTACAATTTGGAAAAGCAGGATGAAAAAGCTGACAAAACAGCTGGCTATGGCTGGTTCCTCCCGACTGCCTGTATGGCGTCCCCAGGGCGCTGAGTACAGTTGGTTGGAAACCATGGAAGTTTTGGGTCAAAACCGAACTCAGTTGCTTGCTTTTATCTCTGTTTGTTGCGGTGATTCCCCTTCCTGACATCAAGAAAATACATCAAAACACTCAAAACCTGTGAGTGGAACAATGGACAGAAAAACTGCTTTCTTTCTTCATTTATTCTAACCCTATTTTCCAGTACTGCCATGATCCCGATGACACAATATCCGTACACAGATTGTGATATATATATATATATATACCGAGAGAGAGAGGGAGGGAATGTCAGCAAACTGCCATCCCATCGTGCAAATCACCGAGATGAGGCAGTGGTACACGCTGCGACTAAGCTAACGGTGTCAGTGTAGGAACTGGCTGGCTTGAGGCGGGCAGTGGTAAACCATTGAGAACCCGGAAGATGCCCTCCCATTGTCAGAGCAATGCGTGTCGCTCATGCTCTACGCCAATCGAGCTGTTGGGTTACAATTCGTAGATGTGGTCTCCCATAGATAGGTATTATGAGAAGAAGGCCATCGACCACTTTCTAACCTCCGGAAAGGATGGACTAATATACTGGCAGGGCGCTCAAACCTGACAGGAGAGCGACTCGGGTCCTCAGCCAAAGCCTTCGATTAAATGTACACCCGAAAGGCAGCGGGTCTAGCACATGCCCAGTTCACTGACTCACGCGGATTGGTGTTCTGGGTCTTAGCAGGGAGAAGGGCGTAACCCAAGTCACACAAGGTAGTCGAGACGAGGAGGCGTCCAGGACATGAGCCCATGGCACAACAGTATCGGTGTGGGAACTTGCGTCATTGCATAATGGTGCAACTGGCAAACATCACGAAGATATTGATCACCTTTTCGACAACAAGGATTTGGCTTCTGATATGGATGTATGCTAGGTGATGTTTGCACAATGACCCGCAAAACTGAAGTTCTCTACGGCCGACTTCGTGCAAAAACCATTTGGTGTAAGTGTCACAATCCATCCGCATACAACAGACAGAGAAAACGAATCAACAATCGGTGAGGAAATTGTATGAAATTTTGTCACAATTGTCCTCTGCTTTACAATGAAGTCAGTAAAGGCAAATCGGAGAAAAATAATATCACGGGATAAAAAGAGGCAAATAAAAATAAGCGAAATCTGGTTTTGTACCCACTTACTGTCCCTCCAGATTGCCGATGTGTCTGTCAAAATTCCTGGAGTTGACCACTGCGCTCCGACATACACGTAAGGGTGCACTGATGTGCGCTTGGTAGACACGAAAGTAAACAGAAAGGACACAAAGTGGATGATGGAAAATCCTAGAAAAGCCGTCAAGTCGCACAACCTGAGCACATAGAGATCAACGGGCGCCAACGGAGGATCATACCAACAGCGCCTCATGCGGCGTGGCATCGTCCTATCATTGTGGTTTCGACTGACGCTGAAATATATGAAGCAGATGGCGGTTGAATCGAAAATAGAAAGAGGAAGTCGTGTTCAATGTTTTCGTGAGCAGCAAGTTGTATTCCAAGGCTGGCCAATTGTTACGGATCCACAAGGTGTACAATGGACGCCGGAATCGGTGGTGAATCTGCGTGTCGTAAACGACACGAGCGGTGAAACGAAGGAGGAACAGACGCTGAGCGAATTCATACAATTCTGTGTCCAGTCGATTGGCATAGTACACCCTGAGCAGATCAGTGGCGTTCACCTGATGGATAACTTTTTGCGTCTGTGTTCCCTTGCCGTGGAGGAAGGAGCTCATTTTCGTCAGTGGGAAATTGAACACGATTTTCAGCGCGCGTTGTAACATATACTGCGTATAAACCATATGATCACTTAGACCGAATGTATGAAAGAACCCGGCAAGATTATACTTAGCACTGAGGCACAAAGTTCGCTGCGCAGTTGATAAAAGCTGATACGGAGAGCGGGACGGTTTGAGCCACTGCGCCAACTTGGAATAGCAGCCAAGTGAGGTTAGATTGGCCAACATTCGGGTCTGTCGATTGTTTGCCAAATTGAACGGACATCGTAAGAAAGTTTGCAGACTGACGTTGTACCATGTTTGACGCCTCCGAAGGTAGGCGGGGCTTGTAACATTGCTCATAAACTCGGGAACAGTGTAACACGGACGGAACCAACCGGATCTCGCCGATTTGCCATTGCATCGAAGCGGTGAGGAATGCCACGTTGCACCTCTCCGCACATGCAGCCACTCACTCAGATATCGCTCGACGGGATTGCGTAACACAGTGAAATACAAGAACCTGCGATTGGAGAATATGAAAGTGAAAGATGATGATGGATCACTGGGGTGACGTCCCGCTATAAGATGCACGTATCAGAAAGAGAATAAATGTGACAGCATTCCGTATACCTTAGGCAGAAAACCAATACAACAGGAATACGCAGGACTGGATGTGACAACGGAAGTAATGACAGTGGTGTGATGGACAAGTAAAAAGATAAATAATTAAGTAAACGGTATATTTCTCCTCCTAGCGAGATACATGGGTTCGATGGACTGTCTTCTGAGCTAGGCAATTAGCTTGTGAACGTTCCGTCACCACCCGAGGTCACCTCATCAGTGTCTTAGGGTACGTGGTGTAGTGTAGCGATGCGCACCGCTACAGTTCATCTAACAAATGAACAACCTGAGCTAAACAGATTTATTTCAATCTCATGACGAGATACAGTCCAACTAGACAGTCTGGGCAATGTGTACAAAGTAATCGCATAAGACAGACAATTGTTCGAGTCATCTAAGGTGATCCCCAAACATGCTACTAAAGTAGTCGAACAATTCACTGCATTAGTAATACAGGGAGGTTGATCGCATGATAGGTGATAATGTAACCAAACGTTCGAGTGAAGTAATATGGCCATCCATGGGATCAATGCTTGTGGACCTGCTTCCATGCGCGGTAGTTCCTCGGAAGGTTTCCTTCCCAGTCCCACATCACATCTACCCGCGTATCAGTGTGGTTTGGAAAGAAGCAAGCCATTACCGCATAGACTTGTCTTTAGGACGGTTGTTAAATGTATACAGATTAGGCACTTCGCCCATCCTGTCTGTTCCACTATTCAACTCTTTCTACTCAGGCGCCGATGAGTCGACGACAAAGTAGGTTGCATTGGTGTATTGATTAGGTCGCAGACTACAGACCTACACATCAGGATATCGACCCAATCATAGCCAACAAAATAAAAAGTACGGGAGGAAAGGTAATAAAGACGAAAATAACTAAATGGCATGTAGTGCAAGATGCAACACGACGGTTTGTTCAATATAGTTTCTGCATAGGGATTATAGGAAGCACGTGCAGGTTTGAAGTACAGTTCAAACTTACTACGGCGACCAGCGAGAAATACCCCAACGTTTTCTACCATGCATAATGTCCCTATGTACGAACCTGTCCAAAGCGACTACCTTTTGTTCCACCATTGAGTGGTCGCTTTAGACATGTTTGACAGTATTTATATACAATGCAGCTCTACGTCCTTCATGAATGCCTGAGAAGGAACGTGCTGCCAGCGAGTAGAAACCACCGATCGGCGCTAAACCATCCAGCCGCCTGAAACTTAGCTCAACAATACGGGAGACGCATGGTCAAACTGATGATAAGAGATGTCCACAACCGCCAACGCAAATATGAGAAAGCCATATCCGACAATAAAACCAATTGCCTCAGTACTATTTACCCACGGATATGAACAGCGCTGAAATCCGCGATTGAACGTCGAGTCAAAAGCACAAAGAACCGACGCAAGATTGTGTTGAGCACAAAGTTAGACAAACTGACTATGAGGAATGATTGCACTCGCAGTGAAGGATGGATCAAAAATCTTCCACGCCGCCACCAACTGAAGATAATATCTTGATTAAGGGGTTCAACTTCAACGCCAAAGGTGCTTCCGTCAAAGACTACTTGGCCAGTATAGAACGCGCGTTGAAATCAAATGGACTGTCGGAGGAGTCCCAGCAACAGATACAGCAAACCGTTGTCCTAGTGTTTACTCGGAATAAAGTCACCCAGACCCTAGCCAAGGATGAACAGGATGCACTCAAACGTCTACAGGAAGATGAGAACATTGTAATCTTACCAGCGGATAAAGAGCGCATGACAGTGATAACGCACAAACCGGCGTGCATTAACAAGGCCAAAGAACTGTTATCCGACACAACTACATACCGCCAGATCGATCGATAACCAAGTGAAAAACTGGTCGATCAGATCAACGCAAGCTTAAGAAACTACAAACAAAGAACGAGCTCACCGCCACGGAGAGATGGAGAATGAAAGCTAACGATACAAACATTGCACTGTTCTATGGACTACCAAAAGTACACAAGGATGGAGTCTCACTACGACCAATCGTCTCGCTCCCCGGAACCCCCTCATCTAACCTTGCGAAGGATTTGTGGAGGGGGTTGAAACATTCAGTTGCTGGATCCGAACATAACATCGACAATGCTGAACAATTCCTCAACAAACTGCGGAGTGCCAGAATAGAAGAGGACGAAATAATGCTTTCATTCGATGTCACTGCACTCTTCACTTCAATCGGTCACGAATTGGACAAAGAAACCACGATGGAACTACCTAAGAATCAACTAAGCCTAACGACAACCATCCGACCTGAAAGATTTTGGGAAATCCTGAACCTCTGCATGACCACTTATTTCCGCTTTGATGGGCAAATGTACCAGCAACTGAGAGGAACTCCCATGAGATCACCAATTTCGGGGCTCATTGCAGAAGCCGTAATGTAGAAATTGGAGCACATTGCACTGCCATCTATCATCCAAAACTGGATTCGATACATGGACGACACGTTTGTCATAGTAAAACGGAACAGAGCACAGGCCACGTAGAATTTGTTCGATGACACATTCCAGGATACCAAATTCATGATTGACTTAGAGGAGGATAACAAACTACCATTTTTGGAGGTACTGGTAACTAGCAAAGATGCGTATATCGGAAGAAAACGCGGATGGGACCAGATATTAAACTAGCACAGCAACCACCCGATGAATTACAAGAAGAGCTGTATTCAAACCCTGTTCAACAGAGCGGAAACGCACTACAGCACAGCCGAATCGCGGAAACAGGAAGCAAATCACCTATATCGGGTGTTTAGAAACAACGGTTATCTGAGGAATTTCATCAGAAGAAGCTTAAAGAAACGAACGCCTCAGCAACAGCAGTCATCTGCTCAAGCAAATAAACGGGTAGTACTCCTCCACATCAAGAACGTCTCCGAAATAACACGGTGGGCGATGGAGTGAATCCATGCCAACAGCGAAATGAGAACACATGGAGGATAATCGGTAAGCCGGCGTTCATCAGATGAGGCAGGCGTCTGCTTTGGACCTCCAGAGTGAGATCCCGACATAATAGTTATATCGGTTGCCATGTGACGTGACCATGAACCACAGAGTGGATGGGCGAATAGGTGGTAAGAGTCCAGAGCCTAATCGTGCTATCCATCACGCGAATTACATCACAATTATGTATGGAGGGCATGTAACTATGGAACATAGACTGGGTAAACAAATAGTTGATGAGAATCCAGATATTCATTTTGTGAATCCACGTGGTAATTTTTCTGCCCGCAGGGAGTGCTCCGTTAAAGTTGTTAGAGTGCTGCAGTCATCTGACGGCAATTTCGGTAGTGTCTCGCTACACAATGATAAAAGTCCCTGCGATCAACTATGAGACCCGATTCTGTATGTCAAAATTAGGCTACATTGCGATTCCGATGACGTGAATGGAAAGAATCGCGTCACCCTCTGTGAGCAATAAAACCCAGGATGTGACCGACAAACAACTAATAAGCTGGTTGATGACGTATGACCCAAAATGAGGTCAGCCATTTGACTAAACCGTGAATCTGCCTCTAGCTACAAGTTGCATCAGTGAAAAGATTGAACACTGCACAAAAGAGAATTGTCAATAGACCGAGCAAACCCTACACGTCACAGACCTGGTTTATTACCGGCGGATCAAGCGAGGCCTAAGGACGCAGTATCCAGAAAGGTACAAGCAACCACCATTGTAGTGGTTACTTTGACGGATCCCAAGTCGTTACCCCCAGTTGGTCAACCGACCGCTTCCAATGCTCCAGAACCTTCATGCGCTCGCCCAACGAATGATCCCAAACACACACGTTCAGGACGTTCTGTGTCTTTCCCCTCCAAACTAGCTGAGTTTGTTCCCTAAATAGCTATATCGAGCGTTACCTTACCAGTTCACGCTCTACGGGGGGAGTTATGTAGTGGTTATTAATCTTTTGCATTTTGTCTTTCTTGTCATCCATTTTATCATGACATCTTTTGTACAGTTTGTTTGAATTAATGATGAATATACACTTCTTCGCGCCCCGCGTTCCGTCGTGCTGATTTCTGGCTGTGCTGCTTCTGCGTGTGTACGGTGCCGTCCAGTCTGCTTGAAAATCGGATAGTATATTCGGAATTATTATCGAACGTCTATTTCCATTGTGCTCGACGTGTGTCACAGGTATAGCGCAACCTACGACTCGAACTCGACTGTGATTAAACTGTGAGTTGACCCTCTCCAACTATTTGCCTTTTATTAAGGGGGTTGAAACCTTCCTAGTATTTTTCGACCACTACATAAATTGGTGACCCTGCCTTATTTTTTTGAACACGTATTTTTTCTTAGTCATGTCTGACCATACCCCATGTGTTTTTACGGACAATTCCGTCGAACTCTCGCTTCCTAACTTTGACATTTCCAATCCACGCGTATGGTTTATTCAGGTGGAAGCCACTTTTCGATGTCGTAAGATCACTTCACAGTCTTCCATGTTCTCTTACGTCGTCTCGCGCTTACCTGTTTCCATTGCATCTGAAGTCATTGATATTCTTGACCCTATGCCTGTTGAATCGCCGTATGATAAAGTTAAAGCAGCTATCCTTAAACGCACAACTGCGTCTGATGAAGCTCGTCTGCAACAGTTACTTTCCGGCGTCGAGCTTGGCGATCGCACCCCATCCCAACTTCTAAGGCACATGCGTTCCCTAGTTGGTTCGTCGAAACTCGACGATTCCATACTCCGCCAACTTTGGACCAAATGTCTTCCGGCAAACATCACAGCGATATTATCAGTTCTTAGCGACGATATCACGCTGGAGAAGCTCGCAGAAGCTGCGGACAAAACGCACGAATGTTTCTTTAAGAGTACTCTTAATCATCTAACTGAGTCCACCACAGCCGGCTCATCCCCTAGCACTACACTTGATTCGATAAATGATAGAATATCCCGTCTAGAACTCAGCATGTCTGCTATTCGACGTGAACGCACTACCAGCCGAAGAAGTCCTCGTGATCCGCGCCGCAGCACATCACGCTCACGTCAGCGGTCGTACTGTTATTTCCACCGTCGCTTCGGTAAATCAGCACGTAACTGTCGCCCAGGATGCAAATATCCGAAAGGTACTTCGATTTCGCAACCGGGAAACGCCAAAGCCAGCCAGTAATGGCGACGGCTGTCGCTGGCCAAATCCCCAGTCGCCTTCTGTACGTGTTCGACTCCACGACTAAACTTCATTTTTTGGTCGATACGGGCGCAGAAATCAGCGTTATCCCACGTTCGTTGGAAAAACGCCCTCTGCAACAAGCCGGACTCACGTTACAGGCGGCTAACCAGACCAAGATCGCGACATACGGCCAGAAGCTGTTACACCTAAGCCTTGGTTTACGACGCGACTTTCCTTTTATCTTTACCATCGCTGATGTCCAGAAACCCATACTTGGCATCGACTTCCTTAGCAAATTCGGCCTCGTTGTCGACCTACGTTGCAGGAAGTTACGGGACGACAGCACTTCGCTCACTGTCCCTTGCCATCTCGCCCCAGTCACTTCCGTTGGACTTCGCGTACTCATGCCAGACTCTTCGCCGTATTCCTCATTGCTTCAGAAATTTCCGTCTTTGGTCCGTTCTAATACCGACTCCACCGAGCCTAAACACGAGGTCCGTCATCATATCGTCACCACAGGTCCACCCGTTTCAGCCAAACCGAGACGTCTTCCACCTGACAAACTCCAAGCGGCTAAACGCGAATTTGAGCACATGCTCAACCTCGGAATCATTCGCCCGTCCAACAGTTGTTGGGCTTCTCCGCTTCATCTTGTACCCAAAAAGTCCGGTGATTGGCGTCCATGCGGTGATTACCGGGCACTCAACGCCGTTACTATTCCCGACAGATACCCTATCCCTCATATTCATGATTTTTCATTGGGATTGTCCGGGAAATCAGTCTTTTCCAAGATTGACCTTGTACGAGCGTACCATCAAATTCCAATGGCATCTGAGGACATTGCTAAAACTGCCGTTATCACGCCTTTCGGTTTGTACGAGTTCACTCGTATGCCTTTTGGCCTTCGCAATGCGGCACAGTCCTTCCAGCGCTTCATGGACCAGGTCCTCTGTGGTCTAGACTTTGTTTTTGTCTACATTGACGATGTTCTCACAGCCAGTGCCACGCCAGAAGAGCACTTGAATCACCTCCGACAAGTATTTGAACGCTTCGACCATCACGGGATAACCATTAATCCTGATAAATGCCTATTTGGTCAACGTTCCGTCGATTTTCTTGGTCACAAAATCGATAGCAAAGGCATTAGTCCCATCCCTGAGAAAACCCAGGCAATCATGGACTATCCACTGCCCCAATCCGTTAAAAACCTGCGCCGATTCCTTGGCATGGTTAATTATTACGGAAGATTCATTGACAATTGTGCTGCCGTTCTTCAGCCTCTAACTGATTTACTTAAAGGTAATCCAAAGAAGTTCATCATTACGCCAGAAGCCGAAACAGCGTTTGCTGCCATCAAGCAGAAGTTAAGCCAGGTAACTTCCCTGAGCTACTTGGACACCGACGAGAAAGCTACTCTCGTCCTCAAGACTGATGCTTCACAATCCGCTGTCGGTGCTGTACTTCAACAACTAATTGGCAATGAGATTCAGCCGTTGTCTTTCTTTTCTCGGAAGCTACAACCAGCACAAACGAGGTACAGTACTTTCGGTCGCGAACTTCTCGCGATGTACTTGGCCGTCAAGCACTTTCGTCACGTCCTTGAAGGACGACGTTTTGTAATTCTGACGGACCACAAGCCGTTGGTCTACGCTTTTCGCGCCGCTTCCGATCGCTATTCTCCGAGAGAGACACGACATCTGGATTACCTCTCACAATTTTGTGTCGACATTCGCTACCTCGATGGTCCGAATAATGTTGTCGCTGATGCACTTTCACGTGCTCACATACATCAACTGTCGTCCTCACCAATAGACCTTGAGGAAATGTCTGTTGCCCAGAACAACGATCCTGAACTCGCTCAGCTTCGATCGAATACCACATTGAAATACTTGCAATTACCAATTTTAAACTCAGACGCAAGGATTTACTGCGATGTCTCCACCGGTAAGCCAAGACCGTTTGTTCCACAGTCTTTCCGGCGAACCGTCTTTGACCATTTTCACGGACTATCGCATCCTAGCATTCGATCTACTGTGAAGTTGATTACTGATCGTTTCATCTGGCCTAGTATGCGCTCTGATATCCGCCAATGGGCTAAACACTGTCTCAGCTGCCAGAGCAGCAAAGTACACAGACACACTATTTCTGCCCCCGGAACATTCTCACTACCTGAGGCACGTTTTAGACATGTCCACCTAGACATAGTCGGACCGCTTCCTCCATCGAACAATTTCACTTTCATTTTGACTTGTGTTGATCGTTTTACTCGTTGGCCGCACGCCATTCCTTTACGTGACATATCTTCAGAATCTGTTGCTCGCGCATTTTTTGACTCATGGATTTCCTTTTTCGGTGTACCATCTACGATCACTACAGATCGAGGATCTCAGTTTAGTTCCACCTTGTTCCGTGACTTGAATCGCCTTTTGGGTTGTACCCACATTCGAACAACTGCTTATCATCCCGCTTCGAATGGCCTTGTCGAGCGTTTCCATCGACAGCTTAAAGCCGCCATCACAGCTAATTCACCTGACTCACATTGGTCTGAACGCATCCCAGCTGTCCTTCTTGGTATCCGTAATACCGTCAAAGAGGATATTGGATGCAGCCCTGCCGAACTCGTCTTTGGCACCACTCTCAGACTTCCAGGTGAGATGATTTTGGATTCCCGAGTCACTGGTGAGATAGATCCTGTGTCCTACGCCGAACGTCTCAAACAACACTTCCGAACAGTTCGACCTACGTCTACTCGCTTCACTGCCCGCGAACAACGAATTCATCCGGACTTACACACTTGTCCTTTCGTTTTCATTCGCATTGATGCAGTTCGCAAGCCATTGACACCCCCTTATGAAGGTCCTTTCAAAGTGTTGTCTCGGAAACCTAAATACTTCATACTGGAAAGGAATGGCTCGAAAGAATCTGTGAGTATTGACCGTCTTAAACCCGCTTATGTTGAGCCTGCCGTTACTTTGACGGATCCCAAGTCGTTACCCCCAGTTGGTCAACCGACCGCTTCCAATGCTCCAGAACCTTCATGCGCTCGCCCAACGAATGATCCCAAACACACACGTTCAGGACGTTCTGTGTCTTTCCCCTCCAAACTAGCTGAGTTTGTTCCCTAAATAGCTATATCGAGCGTTACCTTACCAGTTCACGCTCTACGGGGGGAGTTATGTAGTGGTTATTAATCTTTTGCATTTTGTCTTTCTTGTCATCCATTTTATCATGACATCTTTTGTACAGTTTGTTTGAATTAATGATGAATATACACTTCTTCGCGCCCCGCGTTCCGTCGTGCTGAT
>CALYDF020002442.1:0-33322 GCA_944474145.2 Dicrocoelium dendriticum | reverse complement strand
CGTTCGAAGGTCATTGCGTACAGTAGCCGCAGTGCACTGACCACTTTTTCTTTTCTTTATGTTCAGCCGTCTGTTGTAAGCATTGGATATTTCACGCTTCATTATATCCCGGTTCTTGACCTGTGTACACGCTAGCCTGATGTTAGCCGGAAACACTAAGTCCAGACGGCGCAGTTAGGTTGGGGAAACAGCACCGAAATGGTTTAACTTGAAGGCAGTCGCAATAATCCTACTGAGACAGCTTTCCTTCTAACTTTGTTATTCTCAGCACTGACAGGGCTGAACGCAACAAGCACTGGGGATAAGTAACTGTTAGCTCGCAGAAAATTGAGGTAAGATGGCTGTGAACGACCACGAATATCACCCAGATTTGATCCATTTATGATTTTGCACTTGTACAGTTTTGCGTCCCTTACTGCTATGCAACTCCAACTTTCAATTCGGCCAACTGATTGCGACATATTCGAACCAAGTGGTTTGCATTTATACAAATCGCCATTATTTTCACATGAATATCTTAACCAACTAGGTTGCGCTTATGCTCAAACCCGTTGCTCCTACTCAGGAGCTGACTGGTCTACGTCCTCAACAGAGATCCCTATGGGGATTTGTTGTTAAGTAACTGAGCCGAATCTCTACTGTGCACTATGGACATGCCTCAGATCGCACTAACTAGTTTATTATAACGGTTACACATTATTTAACAACCTTCGCTAAACATCAAAGTTTTCTATCATGAAGAGAGAGCTCGCCCCGGTGTAGTTTTCTACGCGTCATCCCTCAGGCGAGCAAACCTTGGCAGTCCTGCCTGATGCTTAAGTCCCTTTCATCTCCTAAAGGCAGGTCCCACGTAACACAAAATGTTAAAATGAAGTTGACAAGTTACAGCATTCAGTAGTATAGTTGGAATTTGACTGCTAAGGAGAAGTTGCACGTTCGAAGGTCATTGCCTACAGTAGCCGCAGTGCACTGGCCACCTTTTTTTTCTTTATGTTCAGCCGGCTGTTGTAAGAAGTGGATATTTCAAGCTTCATTTTAATCCGGTTGTTGATCTGTGTACACGCTAGGCTGATGTTAGCCTGAAACACTAAGTCCAGACGGCGCAGTAGGATCGGGGAAACAGCATCGACATGGTTCAACTTGAAGGCAGTCGCAATAATCCTACTGAGACAGCTTTCCTTCTAACTTTGTTATTCTCAGAACAGACAGGTCTGAACGCGACAAGCACTGTTGATAAGTAACTGTTTCCTCGCAGAAAATTGAGGTAAGATGGCTGTGAACCACCACGAATATCACCCAGATTTGATCCATTTATGATTTTGCACTTGTACAGTTTTGCGTCCCTTACTGCTATGCAACTCCAACTTTCAATTCGGCCAACTGATTGCGACATATTCGAACCAAGTGGTTTGCATTTATACAAAAGCATTATTTCAATGAATATCTTAACCAAATAGGTTGCGCTTATGTCAAACGTGCTCCTACTCAGGAGCTGACTGGTCTACGCCTCAAAGAGATCTATGGGGATTTGTTGTTAAGTAACTGAGCCGAATCTCTCTGTGCATATGGAAATGCCTCAGAGCACTAATAGTTTATTATAACGGTTACACATTATTTAACACTTCGTAAACATCAAAGTTTTCTTCATGAAGAGAGAGCTGCCCCGGTAGTAGTTTTCTAGCGTCATCCTCAGGCGAGCAAACCTTGGCAGTTGCACTGCTTAAGTCCCTTTCATCTCTGGATTTAATGCAACTCAATATCATTAGTGTTTCTGAATGAATTCAGTTTAAATGCAAAAGCTAGTTGCGGCTATTTCCAGGAATGCTATATTTGATATTCGCTTGATGAATAGTGAGGATTTTGGTATAATTCAGCTAATTCTTCATTGCTAATCTGAATTAGCAGGCTTAGGATATTCAGGAATGCCACCAGACGACAGCGTTTTCACTTTCTGGGTCGCGCCAGTGGTACGCCTCCTAGAGGAACCCTGCCTTATGCCCTCTCCATGGTCTCTGGATGCCACCAGCAAATGCTCCTTCGCCATGGGTGACAACGGAGGACACGCATGAATGATAGTTGTCTTTGATGTAGTCCGGCTCATCTCCCATTGCCACGCCAGTTGCAAACTGTGCGGTGGACAGTAGCTTGGACTCACGAGTCGGGCAGTGTCATAGTCAATTGCCATTAACGCAGGTGTGTGGTTGTCACCCATAGAGAAGTGGCACTAGCTGCTGGCATCCAGAAGTTATGGGGGTGGGACCCGGCAAGGGTACGCTTAGAGGCACAGCACTGAGGGGATTCAGAAAGTCGAAACGCCGGTGTATGCAGCTATTCCAGACTACCCGAAGCCTGCTGATTGAGCGTGGCAATGAAGAATTAGCTGAATTCCATAGTTAGCTGATCCAGCCGCGTCGATTTCATTATATTGAAATGGCAAAACAGGCTTCTTTCAGTCGCTGCTCTAAAATCGTCGATCATTGCGCAAACGCCCGTACGTGCAGTTTGTGCAACGTAACGTTGTACACTTCGTGCACTTGTCTATCTTGGTACCGATTTCGCATCATTCGAATATTTGGTACGTCATTTGCGAAACTGGTTGTGAATAGTGCCCAGCTAACATTGCACCAAATGAAGCCGCAAATTCCGGCAAATAAATCAACAGATCGAAACACCGTAAAACGCACCGCTCTATTTATTTTGCATCGCGGGTAGATGAACAGCAACCTATTATAGTTTGTCCCAGGAGCAAAACCCTGGCACATCTAGAAGATCGGTTTCGTCTCCTGCGAATTCTTCGACGGACACTATATCTCCAGTGTGCGATAAGCTGTGTGATAATAAAAAGGTGAAAGAATCAAATGGCAAAGAAGCTGTTACTGATGTCCAGTGATTAAGGCACCGCAACCTGATGACATTTCCCTTACCAGCATCTTTATTTTCCAGCCTTCAGGTACGCTACGAAAACGATGTCGTTTGTACATAGTTTGAATTATAGACTGCTCGACGTATTTGACGGTGGGCTGAAATTGTTTCTCGGAAAGAGAGTCAGCGCTAAATTTTGACCTGTATGGGTACAATTTATGGAGGAGGCGAGCCCAAATTTGGCATTAAACTGGCCCGATAGACTGAAAGGATTTTAAGATCTTCGAGGTTGCTGATCTGAATCCGGCGGACAGAGAGAAAATTAAGATCTTAATGAAAGAATTAAAACGGTGCAAGGGCAGTAAAATAAAGAGTTTCTGCATAATAAATTTGCGGGTATGTATTTGGGTTCCTTCTCTGATCCCGATCAACAGACTGCTGACTTTCCAGATGGGCCAAAATGTTCCAATCCGTGGCCTATGTGTATTGTTTGATAACGCTTGAAGTCTGCCAATGAAACTTGACAAACTTTGCTACTTCGTCACTTCTCGGCTACCAGACGTATTAGTGGCTGCTGAAACTTTCTTAAATTACGACGTAAATACTTAACAAGTATAAATCAGCGGCTAATCGTGCTTCAGCTGTAATGAGCCATCAAACGACCGTGGTTGCGTGGTGCTATATATAGCCTCCTCCTTCTGGGGGAGATTCGTGGGCAGTTAGCAAAAAGCCGATGGTCTATGTGAGCATTTTTATAGTCTCCTATTCATAGACGCAACAAGCGTCTAATGGGTGTAGTCTATCACAACCAACTAAGCCCATGCTAGGACTGCTTGTCACATATCCAAATTATGTAAGCCGTTTGCAATTCGAGCTGCTGAGCGATTTCAAATTAACTCGAATACACTGGTCTGCGATCGAAGTTCTCCTAGGTCATCATGAGCTCTAGAGCATGTATGCAAACATGATACTTAACACGGGAGCTAAACAGTAGTATATGAATCGGCTGACGCTCATCCCTTTGCCCCCGAATTGTTCTTCAGCATCTGTGAACAACATGTGTAGGACATTTATTTCCTGCAGCCCCTGAGTTCGAGTGACCACTTATAGCCGGTTGGAGCTATCGCAGCCCTAATCTGCTCCGCTGGAGGAAGATAACAATTATTGAAAGACTGGCTTAACTCGGGCCGCCAGCCAAAATATTCATCTGTTGAATACTGTTGGATTATCATTAAAGAGGTTGTGAAATAATTGTCCACCCCAACTATCCGGAAGTCGGACCAGTTAAGCCACATTGGTTAGAAAACTTTAACTATCTAGCTGGGCGGCAAAGCGGATAATAGAATATATTAGTTTTGTCTGACTCTGACGAAGATTATGAGGCGTACAAGAGACAGTTAAAGCTCTGCAAAAGGCGAAAGCATAAAAGCGCCGGAACTTCGAACAGCAGCCAGCGGTCGCGGTAAAACGGCTCCCAAGATGATCACTGCACACGGTGTAACCTAAAGTCCGTGGACGTCACAAATATGTTTTTACCAATACCGGATTCCTATATATTGGCCGCTCAAGTGTAGTGTCAGCGTTTGGTCCGAACACATTGTCACTCGACTCTTAGTCTCAATTATATGTTTACTGTTATGAGTGTGGTTCACCCGCACACTGTCCTATCACCCGGGACCAAGTGCAAATGATTGAGCGACCACAGCATGTGACCACTACGTTACGCGGTGTGCCGTACGAAGACCGTTGCAACAGGCTAGCATTAGTCCCTGTCTTACCGTCGATCAAGTTGACTTAATCACGACGCGCCGGCTATTTTACTTTTCGTGATTACCACGTGTGGTGGCCGCTGCTCCAATATGCCCGCACCAAGCAGCACACGAGGGCACCGGTAAAAGCTTATAGTACCAGATTTGAAACGCGTCGCTCACCAAATCTGCTTCGAACGGAGAGTGGTCAAAATATGGACCAAGGTGTCGCCGTAGATAGTCGAAGTAAATTCAAGATCAGAATTTAAAATTCTTTTAATATTAATTTATCTTCATGAAATATCTGGGTTGATCGCCAAAGCAGCTCGTCAGTAAACCTGAGGGATTATAGATGCAGCTACACAGGTATTCTTACTATTACAATCCATCAATCGGTAACCAGCACAAGTTTAAGAAAGGATGGAACTTAATGGGTTATGCGATATGGTTTTACAAGAAAATCTTCAAGCTAGATGCATACAATCCTGCAATGAATTGTTTAATAATTTGTGCTGGTAGCTCCATCCCGTTTACACTGAAGTCACACTGTATGAAGACACGTTCGTACCCGCAGCGTCTCTACATACAAAACGGATATTGAGCACGAATCACTTCCTGAAGTGTATGGTTAAAACAGTTAACAACAGTCATAGAGCACAATTCGTTGTTCCTAGGCCGGGTACAGCGCTACACAAACTTCGGATCCCAAACTGTCGTACATTTTAGGTCACTACGTTAGTACACAATGTATTTGCTTCCGCGCTGGGGCGGTCATTAGGGATTTGTAACGACTCCTGTGCGTTACTACAGAATCAGAAGGTTCTGGATGCAGTCATTTTACCGCAGTGAAAATGAGATTTCAAGCGTTAGGCCAAACACGGGTTTGTGATTGCTTAAAATTTCGTGAGCATTGTAGTAGTAGGGCGATAATTACTCCGATTTTATCGATCTCAGATCTTATGTTACAGGCACGTTGTTTCGTCAAAATCCGGCTTGATTTACCATGCGAAATCAGCAATTATCTCAACACAAATGATAAAGCCACAGCGCTGAAGTTATTGCACCTGAACCTCGTTTTATCATCGTCCTGAAAATGCGTTCGAAAATCTACATTCCTATTGACGATGCCGGTCTGAACTTCTCTACAGCAGTACAATATATATTTATTACATTAAATCGTGATTTCACATGGTCATATTCCGTGAACGAAAATTTCACTAAGTAAGAAAACGAATGGTATAACTCAGCGGACTGGGGTCCGCATCCGGGCCTCCTTTTGGACTTTACGGTTTTTCACCACTTGTATATTACTGCACTGGACATATTGCTCACCTCCAATATATCAATCTTTTTAACGAATAATCCAATATGATATACAGGTCACCTAAGCATCATGCTGAATGAAGCAGAATTTAAATGTTGGAGTTCACTGAGGACATCGTGCTAAATCAGGTTCATTCCTGAGATTCTGTGGCGTCCAAATCACACTGATGCCAGTCACACCTCCATAGTTTATTTTCCTAATGTATCCTGACTTCTACCAGCAGACAAATGTAAGTAGCCACTCATACTCGCACACGGAATTACGTTTTGTCAGTTTTTCCCGTTTGTCACGTTTCGTCAGGGATCAGAATTAAGTCAATCAAGAACGCAGTACCAAACGGCATTGACGTTATCCAGTTTTTTTAATTGCTGACAGACCACGAATTAGGGGGGCCTACAGTTTAAGGCCGCCACGCAATAAACACGTCTAGAATGTCGATGGATCTACTATTCTCTTATTGTGTGTCAGCAGTGGAACGCCCTCTCAAATTACGTTAATTTCGTCCCTGTGTTTTAAAGCGATTTCACGTTGCCATAACCCATCTATACTACCAGATAAAGCCTGTATGTCTCAGCAGACCATTTTATGCACCAAAGTTGCACAACCAGAATTAATGTAAGCAACTGAGTTTGGCCTTTCTGCGTGTCTCTGTGCTAAAAATGCGTTGAGTCCACAAAAGTGATCCTCGTTTTATCAGCTTTTTCTATTCACTATGTTGCGGTGCTCTTTTTGGCCATCCTACGGGACTTGCTAAGCATCCGTTATTTCGGCTGGCACATACCATGGTTTCCTTGTTATAGCGTTCCTTATTTTTATATGTGCATTAAAGGGTACATTGTAGCTAAATATCAACCTTTTATGGATTCACAAAACAGATTGTTGAATTGATTTGCCAAACCATAATGCGTTGTGTGTTGATTATTTTATTCTGGCATATCCGAACGAAATTTGCCTGAAAACCTTATATAGCCCTCATTTTGCATTTGCTGATACACGCGGTGCAAATGTATCGAACATTGCTATCGCAAACGTAATTTCACCAAACGAGTACAGAACGTAAGTCAAATGCAAATTTTCGTCGTAGAATCCTCCTCATATCCTAGCGCACTTTTCGACGACCTGATGCATCTGACAAATGGGTGTCGCAAGAAAATTCACCGTAATTATATCACGTCATAGAAGGTGAATAAGATACAAAATCTTCAACAACGTTTATCAGACATCTAGCTGATAATGTCCACACCGCATCTAGAGAAATTCGTTTTACCCAGTCAAACACATGAAATAGAACTTAAACATTTCATTATAACGTGCTTTAATTCGGATTATAACGATAACGTTTTGGCGGAAATGAACTCATTTCATTTAACTAACAAGCAAGTAAATTGTCCAGTACGATCATCCCGGAACATATGTCCGCTTGTGTAGTCGATCAAACTTCACCAGCACATTTGTTCTCGGTGGTATGATGAAACAAAATAAAAAAGAAAAGTTATTTGCATGTTTCTGCGCACATCACCTGCTTCCGCGCTTAACATGTGCAAAAAGAGCAGTAAACTCTCTATGTTTCTAAGTTCGATTCCGTTTTGTTTTGGAGATTTCTAGCCAAATCCAGTCTTGATAGGCAACGACTGATGTGTAAACTCCAGGGAACTGTCCGCAAGCATGAATATCTCCAAAACTTGCAACACCGGCAATGAACCATCTGTTCTTTTTAGGTAACTGACAGTATAATCCACTGCCGCTATCAGGGGCGCACAATTCCTGCAATAACTAAAAGGCAATACAATGTAGACAGCAATTATTTACGTGGTGTTTATGATGTCGATGCATGTTCAAGATATCTGAAGTCGTTTGGCCATTTTCCATCTAGTCCAAGCATTTCTATCATAATAAATAAATGAAGCGCGAGGGTACCTGCTTTTACTAATGAGTGGCCACATTCGAAACTTCTAACATGTCCAGTAATGCTAAAGCGCTTATACGCCTAAAAGTGCGCAAGTAGATTTGAGCACTGAAGTATTGCAAATCATAGCAAATTGTGGTCAGGTTATTTCTCGAGCTCGCTTATGGGCTAGTCCTGATGTCCTACAGGAAGAAACGAAGCCCGAGCACAAAAACCTTTGAGAAAAGGACTTGCACAATTAGTTTGGAGCATCAGTAAATCATATATGTACTTTGGGGCTATCCATTTTTGTCTCTTATTTGCCCCTTAACTATACCAGTGATTTTTAAGAACTGACTCCTAATGGAAAAATGTGTCAATGTTATAGGGTGTTTTCCACACAAAAAACAAAAATTCTTAACTATTCAACATTGTAACAGGGGATACGAAAACTACAGCATATCTACCAGAAGCATCATTTCCAATTACTCATTCACATATATTTAGTGCGCGTTACCTCTTGGCTATTTGAGTTTAAAGATTATGCTGGCCACACATCAGATTGCGCGTCGATAGATATTCGTAATCACTCCTGTGTTTGAAAAGCTAACCTCGACAGAAAGGTTCGGAAGTGTCTGTGACACCGACATTTGCTTTCCGTTCTTTGACGCTAAATGGCGTCCATCTTTACTTGTTGCATTTAATAAGAAGCACCGTATTTTACCACAATCCGGCTAACTTTACTAGCCACTTGTCTTGCACTCTTGTTAAAATCTGTTGAAAATTGCCCTTTGTTTAGCTTACGTGCGTTTGCAGCTACGGTTGTTCAGTTAAGGTTGAACGTTTATTCTGATATTGCTGTCGTAATTTCTGCAACACCTCAGTTCAAGTGACAGAAGAATAACAAAGATTTCTCAAGTCCAATGGATTAACTTACTAAGCGACACTTGGTTGATTTTGTTAATACATGCATTCGTATAGCTTGGGACAAAATATGAACGTTAACCTAAACTTTCACCATTTGCTTACTTTTCCCTTTGAAGCTGCGCAAATAACCATCTGTTCGCGGAGATTCTTGTAATGTTTCTTGCATTCCTGGGACCTCAACACAGTCAGATTGAGCTGGTGCAATTTGTCCGGGTTCCATTCATCGTCATTTGTCTGACGTATATGATGTGTAGTGCTTGAGTGTCCCGCGCCTCTCAATAAGCTCTGTACATTCATGACGTGACCGGTGGCAAATCCAATAGCGTGGCATTCAGCACCGTTTTCCAAAAGATTGAGCTCATTTGGCAGGCAGGCGTAATTAATCTCCGGATCTGCGATAGATCGGATTGCTGCGATTTGAGTCTAAGCAAACCAACATCCACAAACATGCAGTAATCCAAATAAGCTAGGCAAACCACGGTTTAATACCAATGAGAAGCTACTCACTGCTAACAAATCGCAGGTACATCCTCGCACGTCTGCGTCTCTCACGCATGGCGAAATGGCATTAAATACTGGCATTCGGAATTCATGGTTCGAAACCCAACAGTGTCCGCGTGAGGGCGCACCACTGAGGTGACCCAGAATGTTGAAACACTGGTGTCTGGTCCTTTTCCAGACTTGCCACAGCCAGCTGACTGAGAGGGACCATGATGATGTGTCTGAATTCTAACAACATCCCCAGTACACTTTAGTAATATCAAATCTGTCCCATTACACTTAAAGTCCTCGTGCCGTGCCAATTCACCAGGCAAAGAGGCCTAGCTCGTGGGCGTAGCTGCTGTCCCCTGCACAGTCCATAACCGGTATGACGGTGGACGGTGAGTCGGGCTATATTATACTCAACCGTCAATCATACAGGTCCGCGGCTGTCACCCATTGTGAAGGGGCACTAGTAGCTGGCATCCAATATTCATGGGGGCGGAACCCTGTAAGTGTCCGCTATAGGGCAAACCACTGCCGAGACATTGAAGTTCAAAAAGCCGATGTCTACTGCTTTTCCAGACTGGCCAAAGCCTGCCGACTGAGAGTGACCATGATGGATTATCTGATTTATACCAAACTCCTAACTACTCATCATAAACCACAATAGCAAACGTGTCAAAAGTAACCTATGTGTTTGTGCATTTGACTTGTTTTGGATCAGTAGGCCATATGGGCACAAACGTGCACAATAGAAGAGAAAATACAGACGGTTTTACTGTTTTCATGCAAAGATTGTCGGTCAGTAGCGTTAATGAATCCCAAGACTTCCGAGGTCACCGGTTCAAGCGTGCGTGCCTAATAGGCGACCAATACAGTAGCCTTAGTGTAAGCGCGACTACTTTTGCTTTGTGGCAGCAAAGTTTCGGTACTGCGTACCGGCGTGTTGGCGATGCCTCACTGCTAATGCCATACATTAATCAACGTTGAATCAAGCACTGTCGCACGGGAACTTCGTCACATTCCATTTAGGAATGAAAAGTAGCAATTTAGGGCCCGTACTCGGAAGTCTGACAGCGCTCGATTTATTAACTTGTAGTTATCACCGGTTAGCTGCATTCGGCCTCGGTAATTTGTGCACAAGCAAGCAGTTACACATTTCTCGGTTCAGGTTGAAATATAGGTCTCAGTGGAATATCAACGCTATGCTTCGAAGCCAGATTCAAGCAACAATCAAGACCATGTTTCATGTACGTTAATCCAAGCAGACAAACATTTTTGAGGTATAAGCCTCAGTACCCACTGTCCACAGCTTTCCCAATTAAATATTCTCCATAATGAGCGAATCTACAAACAGCTGAGCCGGGTTCATCAATTCATTCAATAATCATCACAGCAAATCTGCTCTGTCAATAAAATGTGCACGTATGTGATAGGGAAAATGTCGTTTAACAGATCGAACACATCGAGATAACCATCACTGAAATAAATAATAAAGCTGTTAATCACAGTATTCCAATATACATAAGTCTTCAAAAAATTAGTGCAGCCCCCACGGACTTAACGCAAGCCTGTAAGACGGAAGGCATTAATCCAACTTTAAAATCAGCTGTAAGACTATTGACATACATGCAGAAAGGGCTCATTTCGCCCTATTTTTCAGAATGCAGACCAATTTTGTCTTATGTTGATAGGAGCGCATCTGCTGCAGTATGAATGGCTTGCATTTAACAATGCATCTCCATCATTCATTAATTCGATAAACCGATATCTGACACCTACAATGAGAGAAATACTAACTTTTTGCTGTCGATTCAGAGCACAAGAGGCTCCATTACAATAATAAGTAAGTATTAAAAATAGTAAATTATCTTCATTAGGCCTATGTAGTTAAAACAAGCCTCATGCGCGAACAGTGTCTACTGCTTAAACAATTTCTGCTGCCCTGCTGATTTATTTGCGGTCAATCGCTCCGACAATGAAAATGAATTGTCAGTGGTTCTATACACAAGGCATACTTAGCATTAGCTGACGTTTAGTGACCACAGGTTTTGCAACTGATTTATGCCACCATGAAGTAGGCCAGACACTGTAACGTCCAGTGAAAAGCGACCAAAAAGGTAGCTTCCGGGTGAACACATTTTAGGAAGCATCGAAAATGACATACACCGCAAATATTAATGAGTACAAAAGTAACTAGAACACTCGGCAACCGTGTCTTTTGAATTACACATCGTGCAAAGGCGTCGCCCACACTAAGTTTGTTAACCCAACCTCATCTCATGATGCATTCAAATCAAGTTGAGACTTACAATCTGCAACTGGCTCTTTCATGTACAGCAATGCGATGTCGGCACCGTTGTTCTCTCTACCCGGTTGAAAAGCCGGGTGCAAGATTACCCTTTGTATCAAGTATATTTGATAATACTCTTCTCCCGTTTGCATGTCAATGTCACCAACATATGCATGTATAGTATCATTATTCAATTCCGCGTCCCCATTCGTTTCCATAAGCAAGTTCATAGCCAGCCATTCAGTGACGCAATGCGCAGCGGTGATAATCCACTGGGGACCAATTAGCGTTCCGCCGCACAAAATTTCTTTGCTCTCTATTGTCCATTTTATCGACAAACGAACCTGTAAATTGGGTTAAAACTAGCCTGAGATCACTATAGATCAGAAAATTATAAAGCCAATGTAAGTTGATTGCATTGGACAAATGTTTACATAAGTCATACTACTAAACTAAAACTAGGCAAGTCTTGCAATGTCTGTGTACTGAACACAAGTATGGGACAAATTTCAAGATTGGTCTGGTTGCTTTGTGCGCTGCAATAACTATTTACGCTGCTAAATAACGTAACGATGCTTTACATATGACACGGTTAAAACATTTACAAAATTAGTTCCTAGAATACTTCATTGGCCTCGTTGCCTGTTTGTAAGAGCATTTCTGGCGAGTGTCCAGCGGCATTCAGCCAATTGCTCTGGTATCTTTGTTTTATTATCGAGATTTCTTGGCGCAAACTTTCGCCATGTTCATCGCTAATTATAACGCATTCCTAAGGAAGAAATCCAAATCAAACTGAAAAAGGGTACCTTTATAGACGTTTTGTGCCAATTTTCTGCTACTTCTTCAGCATGACTTCCTCTAAATTTTATAGCTTTGTGCTCACACCTTCCAAAAATGTTAGCGGGTAAGAAGTACTCCAACCTTGCTTCACAACACCCTTCAGCAAATTTCTGAAACGACAGTCATATATATATATATATATATATATATATATATATCACTTGTCCAATAAATGATTTGCAGCGAGCCAAACACGAGGGTAACAATAACAAAAAGGAGAAAGTGTGATTCACCTGAATGGATGGAAATTTCAGGCTATATGGTCAGTGACCCCTCACCCCTGTATCTGGGGGCGACTACCTAACGGGTAGCTGATGAACAACCTCGCTGGCAACCGGCTTATCGGTAGACTGCTTCCGAACACAAAGAAGGCGAATAAGCCATTTGACTGTTAAGGATCTTCGTGAATCGCCTCACTGTCTTGCGGGTCAGGTCTTTAGACCAAAGGCTTCGAGTGGGGTCCCTTAAATCGACACGCTTCCTCAGCCTGGGCAACCGGGAAGCTCAATGCCCACACTGCATATGGAACAATACATGGTCATCTGTAAACAGCTGTCGGATTTGAAGACCCACAAAACGTCATCCTTCGTTTTTTGATTTGCTGTCGTGTGAATATTATGACGCCGATATCAGTGCGCTGGTGACACCTAGTCCCTTAGTTCACCGAAGTTCTTCCCCAATCCTAATGTGTTCTGTGGCGAAGGTTGTATGATTTTATTAGCCCCTACCAGAGCTGGGTGTTGGACCTTCTCCTCTCCAATGTTTAAGAGATCTATGCTTGTCTGTTATGTTGACAACTATTGCACATCCCATGCTCGCATATCCAACTCTCACCAAAAATAGCAGCAATTTGTGTAATCTAGCTTCAACCCCGTTAAATCCCAACAGACCTACAAGCCTTAGTTGCCATACACAATATAATTCAAAAACTGCCTTAGGATTACAACTTCAGCTGCTAGGTCGAGGAAACTTCTCAGGAAACCACATTGCACCACAGCTGCGTTCGGCTGTTAAATCCCAGGACCGACTGAATTATGGAAAAAAGAAATATAGGAGAATTTAAGCGAAATTTTAAATTCCCATCTAAGTCTCTAGAACAGAAGACCACCTGGTAAGCAATTGCTTTCAATGATTCATCATCAGACCATTACAATCATATGGAGGCTAGAATGAGAAGTCTACCCAGTTAGTTCAAAATCACGTGATCACGTGAAGGTCTATGTTAGAGTAGAGGAAACGAATTAGGTATTAGAGGGCTATGCTCTATATGATTGTAATGGACTGATGATGAATCATTGAAAGAAATTGCTCACCAGATGGTCTTTTGTTCTAGAGAAATATAGGATACCAAATTTCCGATGAACTTATAAGTCACTGGATATTTCCCAAACAATTTGTTATCGAATTGTTGTCCAGAACAACAAAAAACTGATATTATCCACTTGCATTGGAGGAGCCTGCAAATGATTCAGTGGTGCCGTCTCCGTAGTTTACACTACACACTACAGCTGCTATGTACTTGTAAAATTATTATATCCTTTGTTTTAGTGAACCAATTAGATTCGTACCCACTTTGTCGTATAATGTTGCTGATTTGAGCTAGCAAAACAACAGAGGTCGTCAAGTTGGCGGGTTGCAGGAACTTGCACATTGGTTGCTGTGTTTAAAATCCACCGGTGAATGCGACCACGATGGTGCACTCTTGTCAATATTCAAGGTATACACCGAAACAATATGCTACACTAAGCCGTTTTGCAAATTAATCTATCCCGCGTTGAAGTGTTTGCTGCTTAATTTACTGCCCTACCACAATGAGGAAATAATTGTGTTAATACCAAAGTATTCCTCCATTCTAACCTTAAATAATGATGCATAATCATCATGATTATCAAAAAGCACCTCGGATTCTTTGTTTCCCATAGCGCATTAAACAAACAAACCCTCATCCTGACTGCAGTGCTTACTCTCCATCACACCCAGCCAGTATTCTGGTAATTTTAACCACGAATCAATCAATCCGGCGTCAATAAATAAAGCGGCTCTTTTGGGTACGGCAACAAGATTGTAAATAACCTCAGAAGAATAGTCAAGAAAAGTTTAGGATAGAATGTAAGTCCATCGTGCTTGTTGGCAAGTAGAACTTTATCGCTCTCTCATAAACAGAGCAAAGTTTCCGTTACCCTTTCCAGAAATTTACGCTAAGGTATCCGGAAAGTTGACCATTTTATTAATATTTTGCAGTGAAGAGAATTTCTCAATGTACATATAGTGATGTTGCAAACCTTTGGTTGCATGCTCAAATGAATGCTTGACCCATTAATCTAAGTTGCGACCGCCACCTTAGATATAGCCGCCTAAGAGAACTACAACATCGCAGTGGAGGTGTTTTCAACATACATAATGATAGTCGTGGTAAATCCGTTTCAAGGATTTCGCCGTAGTCAATAAGATAATTAAGCTGTCGTCTATTGGATGTAAACCAATCTAGCTGTGCGATTACATAACTCTCCTAGTTGGTACGTCTATATAGCTCTAAACATAGTTCCGTTCGAGATACAATGTTGCAGAGCACCATGCTTTAGTGTTATATCCAATTTAGAAAGATCCGTAGCGTTCTCACAGGATACGACGATAAAGGTGACACAAGGTTCATTAAGTTCACGGGCTCATCCATTTCAAGGAATTTCTCCACCAGACCCATGCGCATCTATTTGGTTCGACTAGAAAAGCGAGCTGTTTTCTATTTATAAGCGCGCAACCCTTGATAATTTTAAGCATTATATAATAAATATTCACCTCGTGTTATTGAGTAATGTGCATTATGTTACGCTGATAAAGAGACCGTGCAAAACTGTTAAGCAATGGAATCGTTCATCAGGTAAGAGTAGAAAGGCAAAAGGTGAAAGGAAAGGTAAACTAATTGCAACTGATATTTTGGGTTTCACGAATGAAGACTTGTCAGCCCTAAGCAAACATCTCACGGACTATAGTAGCCTATGTTTTGATCTGTGTCACCACTGAGACATTCTATTTACAAATAACTGATTTCCTACTTCATTGCTTAAGCAGCCGTGGAGGAAAAAAACAGGATTATAAACATAAGCCATTCCTTGTACTGCTGTCAATGGTTAGTTTTCATTGATGCTTTGTTTAATATATTTCGCAGTTCTTGTGTAAAGTACTAGAAATGCGTCAACATGAGCGCATAAAGCTTATTATTATTTGGCGACTTTAATAAATTAAGTAAAACGGTGGACAGAAACGTAAACTCAGAGGCACTAAACCTGTGACAATTATCGCAACATCTGTAAATATTTAGTCACGTAACTAGAATACGAAGACTAGGTTACTACCTAACTCAATGCTACCAAATCAAAACCTAGCGATTATCGTATTTACGAACCAATCAATCGTGCTACTTCACAAGCGGAGATGACGTCCTGCGGAACATATCACTGCCAAAGAAGCGTTTTCCAATTTATGCATTGTTTTATGCGCAAGATTGTGGCCCATTATATTTGACAAATTCACGGAGTATCACAATATGTTGGCATTAAAACCCTGGGGCCGTCTGCTCAACCTTTGGATTTCAATTTATCAGCTGTTGAACTGGAAAAATATCTGGCCTACTCAAGGAAAGATAGTATAAAATGAAAGCACAACAACGCTCGGTGATATCAACGGTGATGGAGTCGACCATTTCTGAGGCACTAATGGGCTATCTAGAAACATCTAACAGCATCGCACAGGAGCTGCCTGGATTACTACAGTGTCCGTCATGTAAAACCAATTTAAATATTGAGCGTGTCTGTTGTACCCAAACTGCCAACAGCGGGACCGAACATGATGTCATGTATCCCAAATACCTAAAGCAGACGACTGTTAGATGATCGAATCCTTCCACAAAATATCAAGGGTCAGTGTTGGGGCCTTGTTTACCTTGATATTCATCAGCGTCTTAGTGCGTATAAGCATAAGGAATTTCCGACTTTTTGCGGATGAGATCAAGATATGGCGGACGATCGCTAGTCTGGAATATCACAATATGTTGCAACGAGAACAAGTACGTGCTCCTAGATGGTCAAAAGCAGATGTACTTCGTGTAACGCAGGCAAGTGCTAAACTGTACGTGTACGCCACTACCACACTTATGCATAGTAATGTGAAGACGACTTGTTGAAGAAGGCCTCACATAAGCGCGACCATCAGGGTGTGATGCAAAACGATCTCGACCGTTCGGCGCAGTCCTCGCAGGCATCCAACACCGCGAACCAACATGTTGGTCTCATACGGAAATGTTTGGGCGGTTCGGGCCCTCCATCTTTCATCATATACTCAACGCCAATGTGAGGCCCCATGTTGAGTATGCGATTCCAACATAGCAATCTTGATTAAAATGCAGCTGGTTGAACTGGAGAACGCACAGAGAAGGGCAACCAAAATCTTGATGGGATTGTCCAACCTGACATAACAAAACGAACAAAATCCCTCTGGTTGTGCAGCGGAAATTATCGCCATCGACGATGCGATCACATCATTGGGTACCATATCAAAGAAACAATGGTCATGCATGTCGCCACATTCCGAAACTTAGCAAAAACACCAAATTGAGTGGTCATCACCTGAAACTGGTCAATCAATACGGTCGGCAGAAATGCCGCCGCAACTATTTATCCTTTCGAATTTGTCAAACGTGGAACGCTATTTCGACCTTTGTTATTCCGGCGCCCACGCTACCTATTTTTAAAGCACGACTTTACGTTGCACGATTGATATGCAGCAGTGCATTTAAACCGGTAGACGATTAAAATTACGAGTTATTTATTATTTGACCCTTTGCATTATAATTTGCATGCCTATCATCCTACGGGAATTGTCAAATACATGCTTCCCATCAGTCATAAATCATTGTACATTATTCATTTTCACCTCTAGATTCGATTGATAGCATTGAGTGGCGTGGATACAAAAACCCACCTTGGGCTCATCAAATCCAAGAAATCTGGATAAAGATTACATATATATTAACGAGGATATTATGGTGATTGCACAGATTCGCCTGTCCGTTTTTTGTTGGTTATAGTTGAAGTTACGTAATTCACGGCGACCGCCGCACCGGACCTACCAGGCCTTGATTTTCTCTCTATCCAACCATTATTGCACAGTTTCATTTGATCGGGGCTTAAATGTCAATGTTGCAGTGCAATAATAAACCGATTACTATTTGATCCAACACAGATTTTCATTCACTTCAACTGTGTAAAATAAATATGTTGCCGTTTGCTAACGTGTGAAATTATGGTTGTGTCTACTCGCCCTCCAAATGCAGTGGTCCCGCTAAACCACACTGGCACAATCATGTATGAAGTGTTTTAAATGCATGTAAAAAGACACAAACATAGTCTATGACAACAATGATTGAACTCACGGCCCAAGGCCAAAGGATTGGCTTGGTGCTTGAACGAACCGGTGGATTTGCTGCGGCTCCCACATCCTCCGGTCGAACGCCACAATTTGCCAGCATTTCTGAATGAAAGGATAAGCACAAGTATTTGGTTACCAGTCTGAGAAATCCAGGCAGGGAAATGGCTCTATTAAAATTGTATTTGCTCTGCGAATCTAAGGAAACATTTACTGTCAGAATGTGCATTGTATTCGCGAGTACTACTGTGAAACAACATGATTCTTATGCGTGACCTAACTTGCTCAGTTGACAGCGCGTCATAGTTATCAAATCCTTTTAGGAAAACTAGACTTTTGCCATGCAGCTTTTGTCAAATACCTTCGTATACACGAAAAGTTAAGCGAATGACAAGCAGTGCTTTGCTAACATCTAAGAGGAAGCTTGTCACTTAGGATGCTGATTTCCAAACTGTCACTAAAAGAAATCGAATGGCAACGGGAAACTGGATGATTTGTTCCGATATAACTACCCAGCTTACCAAGAAACAGATAGGATTAAATGATGCATGTTTAGTACTTAAAGCTTTATATTTCATATATTCCCAAGGTATTATTTATAATAGTGGTTGCCAGTTGACTTTGGACATATGTGGTTGGTTTCTTTTCCACTTCATCCGATTGGCAAAACGAGCGAAATTTAAACACCTCAGATGCAGTAATCCTGCAACAGTAGAAAAATCTTGGACACAAGTTTATCACAGGCTTCATATATTTCTGTGCAATGGCATGTAGATATAACATTTTTGGATACCGATTACAAAAGTGAGTACGTAATTGCGTCTGTCTTACAAAGAGTTTGGTCAGCGCACATTATTTAGATGCGTATAGGCACATGAACCACACCTCTATTCACATCATAGTAACACATTTAAGTATAAGGAGACATTTATGAATGGCATGCTCAATTTCATTTGCAGTTATGTCCGATTTTCAAGGGATTTATTGTGTGTGGGGTTCACATTAGTTGAACACTTACCAGGTGGGGTACATTGCGCCATATTTTGGCACGTGCGTACTTCTATATTTAACCTAGCCGTACAGTTTGCTTTCCCGTATTTATTGCGATTAATTTTCATCCAAGAATCGTCGACGCACTCTCGATAGCGCTTTTGAATACAATTGTGTCGCTCACACTTAGACCACTTCGACCAGTTGCTGTAACGATCCACGTTGACAATGAAAGCATCTGAAGATATCTGTTGAATTTCTTCCACATGTTTGATGGCAGCTGACTGTATCTGTTTACGGAGAACCCAAGAAGAACGAACGTGAAGGAAGAATAGTTGCAGTGGGTGTTTGCTGACAGAAACATACCAGGGAGGAATTTTGGCATTATTACACTCACATTATCTAGCCTGAGGTGAAAATTGCCTGCGACTGAAAACAAATACAAATTAATTCTTGGGTTAGATGGAAAGACCCTATAAGTAAATAAACAGTCGTAACAAATATTCCAAATATTCCAAATCATTTCGAAGTCGTAACAAAATAAGCAAATGGATAAACGATCGTACTTTAATGTTGTCAGTCCACAAGGCAGTTAGTAACCAATCGTACCAATTTGCTACGGTGTTGCATCTTCACATATGGGAGTGAGATATTTATCTGCTGTATGGTTTGCTGCACTTAGGTCATAATCTCTGTAAATATCCTCTGTAGAAAATAGTTACGCCAGGGAAACTTTAACTTAGTACAGTGGGTCGACAATAGCATGCCAAAAGTTGAACAATGATGTTAGTATGCGGTATCCCTCAAGCGTACTGATTGCTCACCAATACACACAATTAATTTTGCTAAACTATGGGGGGCGTCTCAGCAGCTCAACAGCATTGTGATTTAGTAATAAGGGTGACATTTATTAGGCGCAGTTGGGTTGTCATCGCTCTTTACAACTTTTAATGAATGTAGCTTCAGTGTAAAGCGTTTTTCCAGCTGAGAAGCTGAGTGCGTATGTTAATGGGTTGTTGCACTTACATTCCGAAAAGTTAAAAAATGACCGTATTTGCCGCATGAATTCATCCGGTTAGCCTACCTTTTGATTTGTCTTGTATTGGAAAGTATTTCTTGTCACTGGGTTGAGATTCAGAATCCTCCCTTTGTTTTCCGACAACAAACCATTGTAACGAAACATATTTTGTTCACTATAAGAATCGTAGCTGTACCCAGAGTGGATGAGACCGATCATTTTGCTTCTTGTACGCACTGTATATGAGCACCAAAGAAAGATGTAAGAAACAATCCACTGTTGTCTGTTCATTTTTCCAAGTAGATGGCCTGATACTCTGTCGGACACAGCTTCAAGTGCACTTATATCTCATGAAAACAATGATGCGCATTCCTTCAAATTTTTGCTATCATCATTTAAGGTGGGTTAATCGGCGAGTAAGTACAAGGTGACACAAATACATCAGAATACACACCCTCTTACTTTAGACAATCATCGAAATTTATGTTGACCGGAATGGATGTAAAATCTAGGTGCTGCTTCAACATGCTCAAAAACCATCGCGTGTGAATCTTCCGATGCTAACATTCCTTAGTTTAAGTAAGCCCTGCCATGCAGCACGTCTCCATACCGAAACAGACCGTTTCAACACGTACAATACTTCGATGGCTATGCTGAGTACAAACATTTGGCTTGTTTCTGACATCTACAGTTGTTATTTAGTGATTTAAATTAGAATAAATCACTTTATAAAAAGCGGTACCTGTCGATGATTTAGCTATTCAATGTGATGGCAAACTTCTCAGGAATAGTTGTAACAGTGATCCGACTTTTTCGTTTACTCAAGTAATCAACATAGCTACTATGACCATTGAATTCTGTAGATTCCATCAGATTCAACAATCATTTGTTTTCTCTGTAACTGAAATAGCTCTACGTGTTCATATCAAGGTCATAGCGAATAAGTTGCTAATTGACGAGTAAACTTAATTTCTTCTAGTTAATAAGCTGCTTGCATCGAGAAATTCACTGCTTTAAAGCAGATTCAACCGGTGACCGTGTATCACTGGTTCTGATAAATTTGACTTCATGTTGGCTCAAAGCATTTGAGATAAATTGATGAGACTCCGTTCAAATCGCCAAGGAATTACCATCACATATTTCAATCACATTTTTGTGGTTTTAATGGCAATACGTTGCATCTGTTTGCGCTCGGTCTCACACACCTGATGCGCATTAATTCCCTGCAGTTTATTAAAGGTTTTGCGGTGCGAAACCAAGTAATAACAGAACAATGAAGAATAATGTATCACGATTAAAATGGCAGTCTCTTGACAAGTACCGCAGGATGGTATGGGTGAAACCCCAACAGCAAAAGGTGTGTGAGTCGTCTATTTGAGTCTCTATCGTGTGGATGCGCCGTTGGATACTGGTAGTGTAATTGAGAATTGTATGCAACCAACAAGACCACACGGAGGCAGTTAATGCTCGCTCATTTATCGCCTCATTAGGCTCATGTGAATTATGCAATCGGATTAAAGGCCTAATTATGATATTTCAAATATTAATTGCTTTCAGATATTGATTACTATATTTCAAGGCAACAAATTGCTAGGATCCAAGGGCAACATTTAATCGCTTTTTGAATGAACCCAGGTGGGCGAAGCGTCGTTTGAGTTTGAAAGAGAGTTCCAGGTTTGGCAAACCAGAAGAAAACCTTAATTCCGCAAGGTTTACAGACGTCTGCATTGTTCACCCTGTTTAAAAAGTTTGCCGCAGAAAGTGTTGTTATAGCTTAGTTTCAGCAAGTGAAGTAATACGTGATGAAGATCACACGATATTCCTTGCACTAATTTGAGATCGCTACACAACATTCTATAGCGTCCATTGGAAACTTCCAGGTAATTCTGTCTTTTCGTAGACCAGATTTCGTGGACACTTGACATTCTTTGCAGCCCTACGCTGTGGTGACTACAGCAGCTCCAGGTCGCGTTTCAACAAATGTTGTCAACCTCGGATGGCGTATTCAGCATGAAGGCGCAAGTAGGAGCTTTGCACCATGGGGATATTTATGGGTCATAAATCTCGAGTGCACTGCGCAGCATTCCCACTTGCTGGTCGCCTATTTTACAGCCATCTCTGACTGACTTGAATCGTAATGGTCAACTTGAATGCGCAGTCCAAGTTCGCGTTCCTAAGAATGTGTTTGTAATCTCTTTGACCCAAGCCGGTACACCTCGCCATGCCTATGTTGTAAAAGAACAGCGCGAAGATTTTCTACATTGAATGGTTAGATATTCTGAAGTGACCAGTTCGAAATCTTGTTGTGGTCACACTAAAGCTCTTCTTGGTCGTCCAGTTCCATAATCAATCGCCATATCTTGATAACATCAGCGAAGAAATGGAAATCGGGCGTAATTGCCCTCGCTATACTGTTTATGGAAAACCAAAATTAGTCGAGGCCTAAGCAATATGCCTTGGGTCACAGTGCACTCCACTTCAATTGCCTCGGAGAGGGATTCTCGTAAACCCACCTACAATCAAGTTACATAGAGGTAATGGCTGGTCTAGCGCAGGAGTCGGCCACAATTGTCATAGATATGAAGTTTATGATGAAAACATCCGTGGTCAATGCGATCAAGCGCTTTTGAGAAGTCCGAGTAAATGCCACCGACTTATGCTCCAAAACTAAATGCTTCAGTTCAGCTGTGGCGTGCAATTAGCAGGTTCCTGTTGCATGAGCTGTTTGGTCAGAAGCCGTATTTGTCCGGTGATATAATGCTGTTGTTTTCCAGATAATGCATCGGTGCATTTGCGATGGTTGGTTCCATAGGTTTTAGCAATCAAAGGAAGCTGCGTTGTCGTACGCTAATTGGTTGGGTCATTGCGACTGCCTCCCTTAGGAATACTAGTGGTGATCCTTCAATTCCATGCGGCTAGAATTAAGTTGTCATCTGAAAAGCGCTGATAGCATATAGTCAGTGTTTCAGCCAGCTCACCGGTTGCTGACTGTAAAGCTTTCGGTCTAATCTTATCGGCAACAGGATAACGTGAAAGCGCAGCGACGACAATTTTTTGACACGGCTACTTCAGTGAAGATGCTGTTGGATTAAGCTAACGGTGAAAAATAGAAACAAGGTTATTCATTGGACCCATTACAATCTGGAACCGATGTGATTAACGGAACCGCAAGACATCGGCCCCTTCCGTTGCTGATGGCGCGCACCCGTCAGTAGTGAACAGTGTTGGAATTCAGCACTGCACCTTACTAAGGCCATTAACATGCTTGTATAAGCGTTTCCGGTTCGATTCATTGACTCACAATGGTATATCATCTTGTCCTAGTAGATCAACTTCAAGCAATTGTATACTGTGCCACGTAGGCATTCCGGGTTTTGGAATACGTGGAGTCCATTTGTGCTCTCCATGCTGTGTCCCTCCATCACATACTTTCAGGGATGTTTCTCTTCTCAAGTGACTTGTTACTCTTCTGATGATGGAAGGATTTCTGTTCCAACACTTTCACTACTAGTGTCCTAATTGTGCTGTAAACATTTTTGGGCGATATCTTGGGGGTATACAGTTGAGAAGGTCCAGGATGCTTACCAAAAAGACGCGGATAATTTCCTGGTATGCTTGACATCCCTTTCAGGATATTCGACCCAACATACGTAGTCCAACAGTATGTTGGTCGCTGAGACCAATGGTGTGCTTGCAATTATTCCGTAGACCAGAAGTTCTTTGTTGATTGACAAGAGACCAAATATCGATAGCCTGTTAGCGGTTCGAAATCTGATGAAACAGTAGCGGAGTATTAGCTCTTACAAATAGGCTTTGAATTGCATGCTATCTATCGCCGATGTCTGCATATCGTGCAACGTAAATTCGACTGCGATGAGAATATGACTGTATGACTTGTCCAAAGCAAATTGCAGTAAACTGTTCATTTTGGAACCCAATTCAAACGTAGAGTGTCTATGTTCTGCAACCATAGTTGCACCAAAGCGAATCTGGGGCACAGATTCATGGGTGCTAATTTCACATCGAAGGTTAGCCTTGCATTACGGAATTACACCACCAATACTTCCGGTTCTATCGCTGGGAAGCAGGGGCATTCCAGGTAAATTGATTTTGGAATCAGCTAACGCTATGATTAACCAATTCTCTGTAATCATACTGAGATCTCGCGGCCGTGACATCTGGTGTTCTCTAAGTTCGGCCCACTTAATAGAAAAGGCTTGGGTTTTAGAATAAAAACAGCGTTGTGTCTGTTGTAACCTAGACTGCTGTCGTGAGCTTAGGGGACTGTAATATTGATACCGTGGAATCGCAAGTTAAGACAATGCATTGCAAGTTATTGTGCTCTCAGTATTAGGTTACTTGGTTCTATGGCCCTGACGCATCGTTGATTTGTTGATTTGTGCCACTCTCGGATTGGATGTGATCATTATTTTGATTGGTGGACGGATGCACCATGTAAGTTGGAATCGAATACACGAAACCTCCCAATTCTCTTAGCACGTCTTCCTTGGGCCTCCCATCTTTCATTCCACGTTAATCGATCCCGCGGTCAGTGATCCCGTGCTGGCTGTCTACTAACCATATACTAATCGGAAATAGCCTCTTCGCCTACATGTGCGACTAATTCCGAATCTCCATCTGTTGGTTTCGGCAGCGAAAATCCCTCAAGTAGTACCTTAAAATCTAGCTAAGGATTACGTTCTATCAGGTGCTGTCCGCTATCCGAGCGTAGTCGCCGCTGCTTAGTATGACGGTGCCATACTTCAACTTGTACCTGAGTTATGTAGGTTAGGTCACTAAGTTGACTGGTAATTGTACACGGAGCCTACATATTTTGTTCTGCCGATAATCTCTGGGCCCCATCAGGTCACTGTCTTTAACATTTCTCATGGCCCAGTCCTGCTGAAGTTGAGAAAACTCCGTACATCTCTGGTCTGCTATCGATCTTCGCTCAGACTTGGTCGTTTCCCAAACCTACTTGATTTGAGGGCCTAGCTGCATCTGTGATGGTAACTGTCTAGTACACGCTGAATGTGGGGTGATGCGATACACCATGAGATATGTGTGTATTTTATTGTTTGTTGGTCCGTCCCACCGTCTGTCCATGGGAATGCGGTGAGACCTGATCCGATCGCTAGCTATTTGCAATAGCCTACTACCGTTGAATATGCGGCCAACTTTCAACTGATAAATACCCTGTCCCAGGACGCGGTTTATCCTTATAGAATTCGGAACGTTGAATCTCCCTTTGGACACCTTGTTTCTCTTGATACGCACGAATGATACTGTTGGAAGCGGCATCGCTGACTTCCAACAAGCGGCTTTATATCTCCATTGACGTTCTAACTTTTCGGTTTCGTTAATTACAGAATTAGGACGTGCGAAATTTAAATTTGTAATAGAGGACGCCAAGCATACGTTCCGTCGATGTCATGTATGTTGTTCGTTGGTGTGTGCTTTTGTAGAAATAAAGCGCTTGTATACTTTCATCTTCCAGTGCTGTACACGAGAGGTGAATATCCAGGATGCTCTCTTTCAATAGCCGGTTAAAACGATCGGCTATGCGGTCCGCCGCTGGATTATGCGGAGTAGTAAGTTTCTGTCAGATAGCGTGAAGTTGGAAAAATGAATGGAACTCATGGCTTGTAAAATGCGGACATTTTTACGTCAATATCTCCTCCGGTAATGCGAAACGAAGAAACATATACTCTTGTCATCTGACATTAGTTGCAGTCGTCATTTCCATGCACTATAGTAAACTGCCGTCCAATAACTACAAAAACAAGTCGCGAGCAAACAGTTCTTTGATGCTCTGGTGCTAAACTTAACGGACCCCTTTTATAAATAGCTTGTTTTGCTAATGGTCGCATAAGATATTGCTGGGCAGTATACGATTGCAATCCAACCTTGAGCTATTGTCCGCTTTTTTGCATAAGAAGCATTCATGTACCAGTTCCACGAGTTCGCGTGTCAGTATGGGCCACCAGAAACATTAGTCCACTTTACATTTTTGACGAAAAGTACTTGGCCTTTGAGGAAAAAAAACGTCACCATTTTACTAAGCTCTCGTAGGCATCTAATCTGCAGCAACTCATTAAACATCCAGCTAAAAATGATAGCTTGTGACGCAACACATAATACGGATGAAGATCTCCAGCTATTCTGTAAATATATGGCCAAACATTAAGCGAAATCTTGGGACAGTGCAGTGTATAGCCTCACATTTCTTCGAATTCTGACGTTCTCTCTTGGCCAAAGATGAGAGTTTCTCCCTATTCTTGGAAGCTCCCAGTAAACGGTCAGTGACTTTCTCATTATTTTCCGTTACGTCGAGCGACAGTAGAGAGAAAACATGCTGCCTGTATTTTACCCCCAAATGAAATTTGTTTTATTATTCCCTTGTTAGTAATCGTCTGGATCAGAGATGTATTCGCAGCAGTCTGATGAGATCAGTTCCGCTAGTAAGTTAAGCAGTTTAAGCTGTGAGGTCCGCAGGTAGAGTGAATGGCTTCGCATACCAGAAAAGTTCCACTTCTCACAGGCCCGAACGAAAGCGAGAGCGCTTTTGTTCAGCAGATAACACTTTAGAGGCGTATGCAATGACTCTAGTATTCCGGTTTCGGATTTTAGGTAGGATGACACTCACCCATATATTTAGGCATCGGACAAACGGATTTCGTCGAAAATCACCAGGATTAGTGTGGAAGCAATGCGGCGTTTTACGAACATTTTGACTATTTAAGTATTCCATTAGTTCCCTGCTTACGTGTTTTGTGTTTTCCCCAACTTTGGGTTAAAGTAGACCCTCCACAAGCAAGCGAACCCTGAGTGGACTGCTTGATTGATTTATTGGTCGTAAGGCTTCAATGTGCTTGTGATATAACTCTGTCAGTTTGTCTATGTGTGTTGCTTATCGGTGAGTTAGTCCTTTGAGTTACATTGCTTTTGATTAATGCAATTTCGTCTCACCGTTGACACAATTGCGGAGCTTAAAACAAGAATACTGACGCAATCAGTAAGGAAGACTTTTCCAGCTGCAGAACTGCCGAGTATATTTAAAGCGAAGCCGCTTGTTCCTGTATGTAATAAGACACTGGAGCTTCTGCCAGCGGAACAAACTCCCACCTATTAGAATCAGGTTATCGGGTAATTTTCAGAAAGCATTTACTGTATTTTACCAGGTCCCCTTGAACAAGTTTTATAGCTTACGTCTGCGTACGTACGCCACAGCAGAAGCTATCGCGATCCGAATATAACAATCTCTGCTATGCTCGCACAAGAAGTGTGTTCAATCGCTAAGTCTGCCGTGGCCGAGCAGCAGTCAGCCTAACCGTCACTCTGACACCGGCCTCGTCAGTTTGCTTACGCAATATTTATCGATCGGTGTGTGTGCGTGCAAGACAACGACTAAATATATGCTGTCTAATAATTGACGCATATCTGAAATAATCACCTTGCATTTACCTACGTATTTTAAACTTATATCTTTCCTATCAACCCGTAAATGAATCAATGAAAAATTGATTGCATCAGACTGGTGTTCTTGATGAATCACTGAGAATGTTCTACATAGAGAAAGAATTTGTTGTACACCTTGCTTATGGAAACTATTGAGGTTAGTATTTCATCTGTTCCTCTGATCCATTGTAAAACTAGTACCGTATTTCTTCCCGGGCTGGTTTACTCAATTCACTGGGTGATTTTACGCGTCGCTCAAAGCCAAAACCGAATTGTCGGTAACACGACGTTTTAAAGCGTCAAACGCACTTTTAGGGATAGGTCGTAAAGAAATGAAGGATTTCTCTTGTTCGTTCCCGCAGTGGCTTCACAATCTTCTTGAAGTCCTGTAAATAACGTAGGTTCTACGAACGCTCACAGAAAATGCTTTATTTCCGACTGGCTCTGTGGAAGATGATCTTCGGTGATAGCACGAGGGTTTTCATCACTTGACTTGATGCCGTCAGTTGTAATACTGTGGTCCAGAAACCCAACGTCGTTTGCATTAAATTTGCACTTATCGTGAGTTAATGGTAGGTTATTCTCGTTTAGCCAGTGTATAACTGCGTGCAGCGTGAATTGTGCTCTTCTAATATCCTAACGAATAACATATCTCATGTGAGTAGACCATTTGCCGGAGTAAATTAGCACGGGAGTAGACCATAAAGTGCTACCAAGCAGTTGAATCTAAGCTCAAGCACATGCACAAAACTTTATACTAAAAATGTCCATCCGTTTGTTGAAATGCTGTGATTTGTCGGGATTACTAAACTAGAAGCATGTGGAATATGTTTTACCTCAGGACCCATTCCGTAAAATCCATTTATCAGCTTGGTTGACTAATATTTCAGTAGCTGTTGAAAGCAAAACTTCTCGACTACTGCTTGCTGATTGAAGGCCTGTGGGTTGTTTGCATCTTCTCACTGTGCTCTCCTCCTTGTTAACTTCAACCATAAGTTTAACTGTTCAGAACAAGTAACCAGTTCAATGAGTTCACCCTCAATAATTTGCTATAAGGCCGATGAATCAGTTCCTCTACTAGCCAAAGGAATGAGATGTGGCTAAAAATAGATACTGGCTTAGTATCCTGCTTTAGAAGTATACGAAGACAATAGGAGGGGATTAGTCCACCTGCTTTCAAACATAATTGAGTACTATATTTGCAGGGTGGACAAATCGACCTCCATGATACAAATACGTGATAGGGTTAGCATTAATTAATGAAACAATTCAATTTCTTCCACCTAATGGGTGGTTATTTCTACCGGTGACGTAAATACCAACTGAAGCTTAATGTCCACCATTTGCTAGATAGCTACAAGGAATCACCATATTTCTACCGAGTAATTTGTATAACTGTGAAACCGGTAGTCTGAGGGATAAAGAGTCAGAACATGTAAACGTGTGTCACAAAAACAACTTTAAATTATTTTGATAGGAGATTCAGCGTCGGGTTTCATGGCAACATGTGTTGTTCCTCGATATACACTAAATGCCATAGCACGAGTGAAATACATTTTGAACTTAGTCTCTGCACTATAAGGAACACACTAACAACTTATACTGTAATTAACTAGAGAAGAGATATTTTCAAGTTACAATACAGGTAAAGCCGCAAAATAATCAGTATGGAGTCAAGAAGAAACGTATCCTGAACGACAACAACGTTTATGATTTCCCCCGCTTAGCATGTTATTGCAATCCAATCCTTGGGCATTATGCTGTAGTCGACCGTGGTGAAAGCAATTCCATATAGTTTATGGTTCCGTTTGACGAACAATAAAAGTCTGCAACCTCTCGTATGCCTGTTACTGTAGCAAACGTTTCGGTTGTTCTGCTGCGTGTGATTTGAAGCGAGCAATTTTCGCTGAATATTTCCAACTATTTCCGCTACTTCCTCGAAGAGTAGAACTTCCTGAATCCGACTGTAGGTTATTCCAGAAATCAGCCGTATTACCTGAATTACTCCCACGAGTTCGTTTTCTAGTACGGAGGAATGCGCACAGATATGTAGCCTTCTAATGAGGTGATTAGCGAAAACTTTCGGAGGTTCCCCATGGTTCGTGGGTAATTCAGCCAAATTTGTATTGAGGTGTAAAGACGTCCGTATATTGGATTTATGATTTATCCAACCTCTCCAGTGCTTTCGTTAAGATAACTTGAACATTGAGCAGTGGAAATTGTATAATGCATTTATAAGGGTTAAGAAGGGTTGCTTTGTCGGCTCCGTTAGGTGGTCTGGCGGGTTAATGAAAAACTTTAATATAACAATACAGTTAGTAGTTTTACTGTCAAAAGAACGGACTTATCGTTTTAGTGCAGTAGACCTGCAGTCCGAGTATTTTCATAGCCTCAATGAGGGGAAAAGCAAATCCAAAGTATATCCAGCGATTAGGATGGCGAGTTGTGTCAAGTAACAAATGCTCAGTGTTTGTGTGCCACATCCAACGGACTTTTAAATATGGCAAGCGTAGGTGTAAGAACAAACGATTCGGGGAATGCGTTCAATTCTTTAACACAAGCAAATTTGAAAACATTTCTACGGAATTCCAGACGGCTGTAGTATTATGCTAATTGCAAGGAGTGATCTGAAAGTTTGGTGTTACTGATGGGTTACAATATGGAGTGGAGCACATGCTTTATATTATGCAACTTCAATTATGCCATTATCAATTCATCTCATGGCACGCGATACGGCCCAATTAATTCTCCTAAATATAATAGCCTAAATTCATATGGCAAATTGTGCATTCCAATTAAGTATTTATGCTTCTGAACTTAAGTTGATTCAGTGTAGTATGGTCCTAATTCAGTTACGGATCCCAGCATGAACTGCGTATTCGACATGGGCGTTAATATACGCATTGAGCATCTGTCAGAAAAACATTTGTATGTGTTATACTTGAGGGAACGCCTCTTTTATTATTGCGTAGATGCCTGATAAGATTGTCATTGACACGGTTGGAGTGCGCCTAAGGTAACGGCTTGGAATGCTGACCAATCGAACGGATTTGCGCTGACCTGACGGCGTTAGCCTGGTGCGGAGTACGCGCTGGTGAGACCGAAATGGAGCGAACGTGAGAACGATCCTACCCGCACGGATTTGGGTAGACGCTGAGCCCTCGGAACGGACGCACACGAGGGGGCTTACGGTAGTCGCGCGCTAGTGACATAGACGCGAACGCTGCCCGGCTAACGACGCACACAATATCACGTGACCGACCGACTCCCAACTAAGGCGAAGAGAAAGCAAAGCAGGTGGTCCTCGGAAGGCTCTTTTACGACCAACAAAGGGCAAACCACAGCCAATGCTAGGGTCATTAAGTTAGGGAAAATAGCCACAACGATGGGTGGTAGTTTGCAAAGGACCATTTTCAACAGGTGGGCATTTGGGGCACCTCTCGGAGTGGCTGAGCTCTGCTACGTTGTGGGGACGAATTGGACCTCGCTTTCCATAGCCATTATGCAGGAGATTCTGGCGCGTTTTTGAGGGGATTTTTGACGGGCGCGCAACAGTATGTTTGTCCTGAAAGCCTGTGGTAACAGACCGACGTGCTGGTTCCTCCTTGTAGAAGCATGTTCGGATTGTTTGAATCAACCAGTTATCCGGAACCAATACACCTTGATCGCTTTCGACTGATGAGCCCTGCAGCACTTTGGATCCGAGCCTGCTGGATTAGGTACTCTGGTGTCGTATGAACAGTACCTTGCAATTGGACAGGAGTAAAGGTAGCAGCTTTTGGATTGAACATTCTTTTACCATACCTAAGTCACACAGAAGCAAATGCGGAGCGGCATCCGCTATGATACTGTGCCATATCTTGATATCCTCAGCAACCAATAAGAAATTTGATGCGATTATCTTTTCCAATAAATTCGTAAACATAAAAAGCAATCCTGGCTTCAGAGTTGATCCCTGAAGCAAACCACGCTCGAGTCGCAAACAGTCAGATAACGAACTCCGGACTTAGACCCATAATTGTCGTTGCAGGAGAAAATTGGCTACCCAGCTCAAGTTAGGGTCTGCGATCTTGCAATACTGGAGTTTAGATAAGAGAGACAATGGACAATGGTTTATTACGGGTAAAAAAGCATCGCTTAACAATTCCCGTGGGATGGAAGTTATTGCGAAAATAAATTGCATAATAAAGTGAAAAGCGTTGTGGTGGACTCACCATGGACTTATGTGAAATAGCGGAGATGTTCGCATATTAAACGTATAAATCCATAAATCCAATGGTTGGGCGTTTGGCAAGAAACCGTTTGATTGCGTATTGTAGCCCCTGGCTAACAAATCATACAATGAAATGTAAGTGAGACAATGCATCGTCAAGACCTTATTTAAATATCGCCAGATCGGGAGCAGAGACGACATAATTAGGAAGGGCATTCCAAGGCTCACACACGCGGAGAGAAAAGGAATTTCTACGGCATTCAAGCCGGCTATAATGAATTGTCAGTTTCAGAGGGTGACCTCTTAGTTTAGTGTTGTGCTTCAATTCCAGCAGCGGACGGCAAATGTGGTTTGGGTTCTTCAGAATCTGGTAAACCATTATGAGATCCCCCCGCAAAAGCCGATATCGACTGCTGTACATTCTTAGAGATTTCAGTCTAAGCTGATAGGTCAGATGAAATAGGCCCCTGACGTTTTTGGTTGCCTGTCGTTGAGGAGTCTCGAGAGCAACGAGATCCTGTTTCTGCCAAGGCTGCCACGCCTGAATAGCATATTCCACATGCGGGCGCACGTAGGCGTTAAGCATTTGGGGAAATATTGATGGTTCAAACAGACCGAAGGCTCTGCGAAGAAGGCCGAAGTGTTGATTTCCGGTTCTCGTCGCCTTCTCTGCTTGTTTGGAACACCCCAGATCTTCCTGTACCAATACACCCAGGTCCCGCTCCTGAGAAACCTTCGCCAAGATGTGGTCTCCAATCTTGTAAGCGCTCACCAGCTGGTGACGCAGATGCATCACTTTGTACTTAGCCATGTTCAATTGAAGCTTGTTACTCTTTGACCATTCGTAAATGCAATCTAGGTCCAGTTGGAGCAGGTCCTGATCTGCCTTGTTACTAATCGCCCGCCATATCTTGACGTCATCAGCGAAGAGCAGGAAGTTTGAGGAGATGAATCTTGCCAGGTCGTTGATAAACATCAGGAATAAACGCGGTCCCAGAACTGAGCCTTGCGGGACACCACATTCCACCTCAATTGGGTTAGAAATTGATCCCCTTACACGTACTTGGAGCTTTCGTTGGTAAAGGAAGTTGCCAATCCAACCAAGTACTGGATCTCCGATTCCGTAACTTTGTAGTCATTGAAGTAGGATGTGGTGATCAAGGCGGTCGAAAGCTTTGGAGAAGTCCAGATAGATGACGTCGACTCCGACCCCATCATCGGCCACTTCCGTCCAACTACCTCGTGGAATGAGTAGGTTGGTGGTGCATGACCGGTGTTGACGGAAGCCATGCTGTCCCGGTACCAAGATGTTGCATTTTTCCAAGTAGTCCATTAAAGCCTCAGCGACGATTGCTTCCATCACCTTCGCGAGCACAGGGAGGAGAGTCACTGGACGATAGTTTGCAGGATCGGAACGGCTACCGCCTTTAAAATAGGGGTTATAGTGCCACACTTCCACATAGTGGGGACTTGTTGTTCATCAAAGCACCTTTGAAAGAACTGTGACAGTGGTTCAGCTAGCTTGGTGGACACAACTCTCAGTGCCTTCGGGCGGATGTTATCTGCTCCCGGAGAATTATGTTCACGCAATGAGAGTAACTTCCTTAGCACAATTGATGGGTTGAAAATAACATTTGTAAACAAAGGTGTCGGTAATGAGCTTGATATTATGGGACAGGTAGAGGTTGCGAGTTCGAAGATTGGGGCGTATTGAAGCCGCAGGGCATTAGCTGCTTCTTCGGCGCTTTGTACTCTACCGCCTGCCGTGAATAGTGGGGGTATTCCATGCTTCACTTTACGAAGCGTATTGACATGCTTATACAGCAGTTTGTTGTTTGCCATGAACTTTTTGGCTAGGCA
>CALYDF020002440.1:0-34964 GCA_944474145.2 Dicrocoelium dendriticum | reverse complement strand
GGAGTGTTTTGAGTACACTCTTTCAATAGTTAGGACCTTAGACCCCAAACGGAAACTATTGGGACATACAATTGCGCTGTCGATTACAGATGTCAGAACGATAAAACTGCGCTATAAAACTACGGAGGATCTTTGTAGTCATGACGCAAGCTTTTCTTCCATGGTGTCCGAATTCTGTCAAGCTTTTTGAGCTGTCCCATGTGAACACATGCCTACGGTTCGACAGGCATTTGTTATCTTCAAACGGATGTTCGTGGACCCAAAAGTTAGTTCATCATCGTACGACCGACTTCCATTCTTCCAAAACAAAAACAGAGACTTGCCACTTCTCCCGCTAATATAGCTCGACAGACTGATGATTGGATTCGTGTTGCAGTGTCTTTTGGAATTTTGTGAGACAGTACTAACTGTACAAATACCATTTGCTAGCCTCAGGCTCTGTTTACTTGTTACATGTGTGTCTCCAACAGCCACTGGACAATCTGTGCACTATAAGCGGTCACTGAGTGACTTGCACTGATCATCTACAGCTCGCTCCGTACAAATGATTATACCGAATTGGATGCGGATAACTAAGACCGGGAGTCATGTGCACGGGTTCGACATTATGGCTCTCATAGAGATCATATACTCTGTAACCATCATCGACTAAGGCACGACTAGGCTGCCTCTTGTCTGAAGAAGATGCTACCATTTCAGCAACCGTACAACTTCTGCAGTGAATGTGCTCTTTAACAATCGGTTGGCATGGTAAGCTCCTAAGGTGTTTTAGAAAAAGTTGTGTGCCGTCCGCGGATCCTGAATGTGTTGGTGTGTGGTGTGTTTAATCTCAGAAATGTCTCTCATTATTCTACAAAGGAGCAAAATTGGTTTATGCCACAACAAACATCCTGAGCATCCCTGTTTGCAGTTTGCAACCAGTGACCAGAAGCATATGTAGATATGTATTCCTCATGTGTCGACACTCTTGGAATTACAAAGAGCAGTAGTTCAGATCAGTCGAACCGAACGCGTACAGTGCTCTGCTCAAACAGAGCACTGAGTCACTTGTGCAACCTAGTGAAACCAGGAGAGATAACAGAGACCATGATGCAATGTTATCGCTCATGGCCTTGTCTTGCGTTCCACTTAGTGATTAGCTCCACGAGCGGACGCGCGAAGCAACGCGTGTGCACTTCACGGAGGGGGGGCCACTCGAAGAGTGGATCCACCCAGCTCTGTATTGTGCAAATCGGCTTAGCAACTGCACACAGCGAACCGACAGCGCTTGACCCCAAAGAGTCTCTACTTTGTTGCCAATTGAGTGTTGGTTCTTACTCATCGACATAGAATACGTGTTGGTAGAGCTGGACTCATTTGGATCATTGTTCGGCACTGTCACTGTGTGAGTATTTGAGCCACGAGACGATTGGACCTCTAGGCTTTCTATACTCACAGGTGCATGGCAATGTATCCAACTCGAGTTTATGCCCAAGGTAGACCGAGTGAACCCAAGAAGTGTGGTGGCATTTCAACTACCTCCCTGGACAGTGGGAAATTGGGGCTGACTATTGAAGACTGCCATCAAACGAGTGACGTCTGTTGCCTGGAGGTGTGAAATAACAAAAAAGCACAGTAGGAGGAATTCGCTGACTGGGGGCATGGAGCCTTTTACCAGCAGTTTTTACCTGTCTCTATGATTGCGGCATCTGATGCTCCATGGTTCCCAGAAGTGGGTCACCGACGTAATTAACCGAGCCTATATTGTTTTCAGGTTTGTGATGTGCTAACCGCAGTTTCTTGGCACCATTCAACTTATGCAATGCGCAACCAATAGAAGGTTCATTTTATATGGATAAATGTTTAAATGCGCATTTCTTACAGTGGTTGTGCAATGGTTCGGCTATAGAAAGCTCGCCTTGTGGAGAAGCGCATGATCGGATGATAGTGAGGTATTTCCTTAACCTGAACGTGAAGTCGAGCCGTATGTTTCGACTTACATGTGTTAAGACTCCTAGACTCGGCGACAGCACCTGCCTTTCACCGTTGCCCTAAGCAGCCACACTGCGTATGTGCAAACGCAGGGAGGTTGTAATAAACCAATCATGATTGGCGGCATCCGGTTTCGGATTTGCCCATCACTGTGGCCAGCCACAGGACGCCTGCGCCTACAGAGGAACCATGGGTGTTTTGCGCTGCACCACCCACAGCTCCATCCACACACATCATATCCAGTGTAAATCCAAAGGAATAAGACCGGGAGGCATGTGTATGGGAGCCACGTTTCCTTAATAGAGCCGGCCCACACTCCTTCAAGGCAAACACAAGCACGTTGTATTTGGGGAATCAATTGTACACAAGGCGGAGGCTGGACCGTAGTCCGCTCCACACTGACTGCATAGAACCACTCTTCGAGCTAGCACGACCACAAGGACCGTGCACCCTGTCCCCTCCAGCAACGACCAACTGTCTCCTGGAGACAGTATGAACGAGGTAATGGGCAGTAGACAGGTAGGCTCCTTGTCAACATGCAAATCAAGCGCAGCCACACCTGGGATGTCAAACAACAGCCAATCATTCGAAATGTCGATATCGAATAAAGTAAACGCATATGGCGACATAAATACTCGCTAAATGAGCATATAGAAGAAATTGGTTTTAAGTGAATCCGTGATAAGTACAAAATGTCCGAAGTTTTTTAAAAGATACCACGCGATACAATTACGTAAGTTTACCACAATTTGCGTGAGCGACGTGTGCAAGTTGGGAGATGATTATCAAGTACGCAGAACAAACCAACTAAAATGTAATGAATTTTATCCACATTAAAAAGACCTGGTTTAAGTGTAAGATGGTTTATCCCAACTGCGGTGAAGAAGCATTATGAATGTAACATCAGCCTCAGCATGGGTCACAATAAACCAAGCATTCACCGGGTGTAAAATGCAAACTCAAAGGGAATGTGTCCGGTGCTGATTTGGGTGGGGACGAACATCCTTTTATAGCTGACCAAAAGTGCATCTTTTGTGAGTAAGCGAAACGACAACCCATGGAGATGATTATGTCGAAAGCTGCAAGCAGAAGTATATCACAATGTACTGATATAATTGATTAACGGTGAACTCACGTTGATTTGATACCTGCGAGTCACCCACATAAAGTAGAGGCGGTACGTGCAGTTGAGCTGGACAAAATAGCTATCGGCCGGTAGCCAGTACTTTAAGTCCAACTCTGATAGCAATATTTGTACCCACATATATAAGCAGCGATTAGCAGTCTTAATTTTGGAATAGGAATCCGTTTTTTATAACCAAAATACAAGCCAGTAAAAACTGATCTGTGTACTATAAAAAACTTCCGAAAATTAAGAGTTTCTAGTCGGTTCCGACTTTAGTACTGCATATTGAATTAACAGTCTTTCTTGTCCATCACTAACGGCCACAACATTCGCTCGGACCAGTTCAATTTCATGTTCCATCAGGGTGAAACGAAAACGAAACTTTGGGTGTAATCAACTCGGTGGATCACTCCATAGACAGTGAAGTAATCCGCACCCAGGAATTATGGCAATTTCTTGAGTAACTAACAAAGTGAGCTCGTTCGGAGCCTAGTCTGATCAACCAATCACACAGCATTTTGCTATCCTAATATTGTCCCATTTTTCTTATGCACCCGACAGGAGCCTATAGTTGAGGTACCCACGTTTAAGGCTGTCTTCATCAGTACAAATCGTTTGCGTATATATATATATATATATATATATATATATATATATATATATATAGATGGCGGAGGGCGCACCTTATAACGAAGGCTAATTTTTTTGTGATCACCACCGTGGTATCCATGCTTATTTGTATACAATAGCCTTTGAAAGTAGCTGCTCTGATATGTCACCTATTCCTTATCATTATTTTCAGATTGCCGCATACCTGTAGCATTTACGAGTGTTGTATTCATATACCTATCTTGTGAGCATTTCGACAGACCACTGAAATCGCCTGCCGTTTAGTTTGCGCTCACACGTTACACACAGGTATACACATCTACACACACAATTCTAGACCAGAGACAATTGCTTCAATTCATTTGTCACATCGCTCCTGAAGAAAATGTTGGCTTGGTCACTTGAAAAAAACGAATGGGCGCTACCCCTATCTTCGTCTCTCCCTCACCCACTTTCGTCGCCCAAGTTTGTCCCGTCTGGCAGCCAGGTATTACCCTCAACGCGCAGGAAAACGTTTTGATGGCTTGAGCGGAGTAAGGTCTAATTATACGTTGTGAGCTCAGCTACTTCATCTGCGTCGCCCCCTCTGGTGTCGTAGCGGTCGCATCATGTCATTAGAAAGTTCGCTAGTTCGATCGACATTTTCCCTTCATCGACTGCTTCTCTTTGTCGTCGCACTAACGGATCTATGAAACTTGCAGTTATCCTAACTTCTATCCGCTTCGATGAGATATTCGCTTTCGAACAATCTCCACTAACATGACTACTGACCTTGCTTGTGTGTTGCGCTGTAACCGATGATGTGGTACTTATGAAAATGTGTGTTGCCTGCTTTCTCACAGGTTCCATACCTGATGTGGTAATCGATGCATTTAAATTTGCTTTATATGAAATAACTGATTACGATGCACGCTATACACGAAATAAACCACCTCCAATAGGGACGTAGGCTTAAGACTGGGAACATAACCGGAAATTGGTTTATCATGTAAACGCGGCGCGCGTCCTTCCGTTGTGTATAATTACTGCATCCCAGATTAATGTTACCAACATTCGTCGAAATGAATGGACAAGTTTACGACCGAATTCACACCGGGCTGTCTAGCAATCCGTGCTCAACTCGCGCGCAATGAGCAGCTTTCCGTGCTCGCAACAGTTCTCCTGTTACGTAAACCACATTCCCCAAAGAAAAGGAATATGTGCTGTCAGTGTCTAGGTGCTTCGTCTTATCCACTGTTTTCAGCGCTCAGTGATAGATACAACTGCAAGCATTGTGAAGCAGACGATCCGGATTAAATCACCATGACTTTACACGACTCTGAATTTAGGGTTAAAACGGTTTGCCTGGGTGGACGCATGCATTGGCGCTTCGATTGGTATTAATTCTTATTACGTCTCAGCTGTACGCCGTAACGGCCCTTCGCTGCAGCGCGACTACCACCAGTCGCGCGCGGGCTGAGTATACTGCGAGGAAGATCACCCCTAAGGGGATTCTAACCGGGGATCTTATGGTTACAAACCAGGCGCGTAGACCCCTAGGCCACCGGCCAAGGCTTCAATTAATATTGGTTTGGTACTCTGATTCGACTAAAGTAAAAGTATGCCTACTCAAATTTACTCCTTCCGCTGGTTGTCAAATCTTCTGATCAATCCGATAGTTGGCCGCATCTACCAGATGCGGCTATTCCAACGAATTTGATTCAGTTTGTTTTGTCTTGTCTGAATAGCTGGCTGGTTAGCCTATCTATGCTATCCACACCATTGGTGGGTCGTCGTAGCTGTGGTCAGCACACACATCCAGGGCAAACTGCACCAAGGAGAGCAACCTAGAGTAAAAACTTTATTGAACGGGATAAGCAAGCATAATCCCATACAAAACTACTAAGAAAACCACGTGTTTCCAAACCATACACCTGGTAAGAATCTTCACATTGGAAAGGAGACGGCTGCGGATGTAATTACTTTCTTCTCATAAGCATGAAACGCAAAATCACGATGGCTCGTTTTACAAACTGCTGCTCACTAGAACAGCTTTATTCACTGCAAGAGGATGTAAAAATGACGTAGTTACCACTGACTGTCCAGTTCGTGTGTCAATGTTTTCATAAGAAAAGTACTATACACTCACTCATGCACTGCTTTGTACACCATCTAATTGTAAATGTATCTGGCGCAAAATGCTGTAGAATCAGTGGAATGATGCAAACTGCCTAGTCATCCGGGGACACTTACTCTAAGGTTTCGTGACGGACCACGGTGATTGACTAGTGTTCAAGGGAAAAACCGTGGTCTGATTGAGGTCACGATAGATTCTGTTTGGATTGCCTCGAGTGACTGGAAAATCCTCTGGTTCGTGTTCGTCTGACCTGTCGATCGACATGGAGTCTGCTGGAATTACTTCATCCAGGTTTGGAGAATCCTGGGGTTGTTCCTGATCCTCTGTATTCGACAGTGGCGAATGAATTGCGTCCATGTGACCCTCCTGTCCATATCCTTCGCCTACGCTACGCTCAGCTCCCTCGCTACCTTCACAATGTGTGCGGATGTGTTTGTTTAGATGGTCACTTCTAAGAAATCTCTTGTGACATACGGCACATATAAAACGTTTCTCTCCGGTATGCGTTCGCATATGCCGCTGTAGCTCATCTGACCGAGTGAAGCGTTTCCCGCATAACAACCAGTTGCAGACAAAAGGTCGTTCTCCAGTGTGCCATCGCAGATGAGCTTTTAAATGACTAGTCTTATTGTAAACTTTACCGCAGCCGGGAACATGGCAACTGTGTAAGTTCTTCCTCCTCAGCTCAGCAGCCACTGCAGGCGCTGTGAGGTTCATGCGGTCCACTTCTTGACAATTTGGACAGTCGCAAGTAGTGCGGCCAGCGTACCTTCTGGAGCTCCCTCCATGAGTAGATGATGTAGCCTTTGGTTGAACGATGGGATTAGCGTGTTCTGCCTTAGTGAAGATTTGAGGGCACTGGTTTCCCTGTCTCATTGCATACGCTGAAAAATCCTCTCCGTGTTCCACCGTTTGGGTTGCTCTGTAAGGAGATACCTGTTGGTTTGTGGTGATAGCCTCACCAGCGGATAGAAGAGACTGGTAAAATTGAGCGTAACCAGGTGAATAAAACTGCGCTACCTGGTCGGGATATTGAGCCACTGCGGCTGCCATTAGAAAATTTTTGTACTGGTCGTCCAACCACCACCGAGGACCTTCATTATTCCAAGCTTCTTGACTCGCGTTAAAACAAGGTGAAACCACACGCGGCTCCTGCTTACAAAAGGTCTCGGGTTGGGTGTATGCTTTCTCAGAGTGACCGTAGTTGGAGGTGCCATGCTGGAACTGTATTTGCTCATAGCGGTTCACCGGTTGCAGTTCCTCTGACGAACGGATTGGCTCAGAGAATGGCATCTGGCTAGGTCTGATCGATGAGCCTGTCTCCTCTTGAAGATGCATATACGCAGTCGAGCCCGACACTGCGGGATGTGAATGGGCATTGGTCCTGCAGGACACCTGACCAAGAGTATCGCCAGATTTTATGAGAGATAAGTGGTCATTTTCATGCGACAAGTTACGTAGGGTGTGCAACTGTTCCACGAAGTGCACGTTCGTCGGCAACCGGCCGGCGAATTCTGCGTGCACATGACTACTTTGTGTGTTCCACGGGGATGCATCGCCAACGTTATGGTAACGCGAATCGCATGATGTGCGATGTTGATTAGAATCCACTTGTTGTCCCCCAAGCGGATTGGTAAACTCAAAGAACAGCCTATGAGAGTTCACATTGTGGTACAACTGGGACGAGGGTGGCTCCTCTGCTTCCTGTTGTTGTGCTTGTTGCTGCTGTTGGTGTGATACCTGGCATGTACTGGACCCAAGGGACAAGATATTTGAGTTGCCACTTCCAAGCCTATTCGAATTTCCGTTGATCATCGAGTAGAATGCATTGTTCTGGTACGGAGAGATGGGTGAATAATCCACTTGGGATTCACTTACCCCAGGCTTTTCAGCCATAGTGGGTATGCTGGTGATCTCAGCGGGCGAGCAGGAACGTGCCAGCAGTGAATGGATATCCAGCGATGTTGACGACGTTCCATTGGATGAACTCGTAGCAGTCCTTGTTACAAACCCGGCTGGACCATTTGTATTGTCTGTTGCAAAAGAAAGAGGTTCCGAAGCAACGACCTGGGGCGCTGCGCGGTGTGTTGTGTGCAAATGTTGCGGCGACTCCACGCTTCTTCCCTGTCTGCAAGAAATTGTCGCTGGTGCCGTTGACACGCATGATATATAGGGACGATCGGTCACTGTACCCACCTTTTGACATTGGAGCGCGAGCATTGAGAGAGGCGAACTGGACTGGTCACTGGGAAAGTGTTGTGAACAGGTTGCTTCCTAAATAGTAAGACGTAAAAGAGTAGAATGTAAATCCCATGTGACGATGGGCGAAGAAGCATACTATGCCTTCAAACGAACAATTAAACCGGAGGCCTATCGATTTACTAGCTCCATCATCAGTGCGTTTGCATAGACGAGAGGTCAGTCAACGGCTCACTAAAAAATTAGTAGTTTGGGGTTGCAGTCTGGATTGCAGGGTTAAACTGGAGGATTGTTTACCTCTGGCTCATCTGCCAGTTCAAATCAAAATGGATGAAGTTGATGGGGAAAAGGTTTATCCACATCTCTGTTCAAACACTTAAACTTTACCTAAGTAGATGCATTGCTGTTTCGTCTATTAATGTGCGGAACTGTTCACCTGTAGACAAGAGTTGAGGCATCCGTGGAATTTCACGGGTTTCACGGGTTTGCGCAGAACGAGTAAGCGTAGCTTTTCGGTGGTTCTGCCTCGGGATCTTACGGCAAGGTCCTGATCTGAATTTGACTGCATCAAGGCGGGTGTGCGCGATATGGTAATCTGGATAGTCTTACAGACTACCTCTGAATGTCTTTCGGACTAGAGGTTTTAGGCGCTATGCTACCGTGCCGACACACGAATAACGTTAACACGTGGATTCTACTCTCCATACTGACAATTGCAAGTGGTGCACAAGTCTACCCCAACTGTTACCCTGCTGTCAGGTTGTTAATGGAAAATTTTAGTTAGCGGAATGGCGGCAGAAGCAAAATAGTGATATGAAATGCTATAATGGCAAAGGATTTATTCCAGTCGACAGGACCTGTGTAGCATTGTCATCTTCATCATCGCGGTCTCATACATGTTTGGTATTGCTGGTGATTTGTCACATAACCGTAAGCAAACAAACGAACACAGTTGAAGGTGCAAGATCGATCAGTGTTGGTAAGCTCAAGATGAGGGGCGATGGTTTACTAACGTATCATTACAACCGATGGGTGCTGTCAGAGGGTAAGTCATAGCCGATGAGACGAATTCCATTGGTTTTTGCTGTATTGTTACCAAACGAACTCTGAAACAAATGAAGTCAGACAGATCTGCACCTGGTTGCCCGCTGAGTACGTCACCTCGATTAGTGTTCATGCGTTTGCAAGCGAACTAACAGGTTCCCAGGACATAGCAAAAGGGAGCAGTAGAGGCAGTGCGACTACCAACCTATATCAGATTCAGCTTATTCATCATGGTCACTCTCAATCAATAGGCTTAGGCTAGTCCGGAAAAACATCAGACGCCCTCGCTACAACTTTCTGGGTATTGTCAATAGTGCGCCTTCCAGCATATCCCTGCCGGCTTTTGCCCCCATGACTTCTGGATGTCAGCAACTAGTGCCAGTTCACCATAGGAGACAGCGGCGGACTTGCGTGATTTACAGTTGACTATGATATAACCCGGCTCATCTCAGATTGTACCTAGTTATCAAACTCATCAGGGTAATACATGGTATTAAGGGCGGCGGAGCGAAAGTCAAGAAAATAAGGAAATGGATGCAAAGAAAACTGGGGAAAATCATTCAGTCCGTAGGGTAAAAACATTGAAAGTGTAAACGCGTCGGTGATGCTTCCAGTTTGTCATCTGATATGATTCTCCTCTGATGGTATCCAATCCCTGATCAAATCTCTAGCTGCTTATTGTTGAAGCGTCACTAGCCAGTAGCAGTGAAGGTTCAGCTAACCGAACACACCAATAAAAACCCATGGCTAGGCACGTGGCCTACAAGGACTTAAAGAACATGCCAGCTTGCATCCTCCTCTTCATCATCATCTCGTCAACAACATACCGTGACAAACAGCTGGCTATCGTGCAAAGATAAGGCGACATCGGCGAGACAGCTTCCTTGCGGCTTGCACTGCCAAGCGACATAATCAGCCATTACCCCGCAGATAACTCAACATCAGACACTCGATAAACAGGCAGTCCGACTAGGAGAAGGCAGCAGACGCGCCCCTGGTGTCGACTGCGAGCCACGTCCTGTAGATTCTTGAGTCAAGCACAAGGCGAGTCATGTAGACTCCAGCGCGGAAAACGAGACGAACCGATGGCACCCAGTTTGACCGTCATTGACTTCATTTCTCGCTTCCAAGTCAACTTCTGTTCACCTCGAGGCTTGCGCTACCCTACAGCCGGCCGACTAAACGAGACTCTCCTAGGTAATAGGCAGTGTCCGAGGCTTCTCTACGCTACATTACATGCTACACACTACTCAAAACACCACTGCTAATGCCACCTAAATTGGTGACCAAATCTTTACAACCAAGTTGCCAAGCTCAGCGAACAGTTCGACCGGCGTTTGTGGTACCTACCCAAGTCAACATAACTTAATTAGTAGTATCTGTTGTTCCAATGAACTGGCCTGGTTATCACTTCCTAGTCCTAGCTGATGCACACAGTCTTTGCGGACATGTGGTGCCATCCGACACCACAACACTTCGCAGTCAACGAGGATTGAAATCTTGTGGGCACCACAGTCCCTCAGATCGGATGAGTCATGTCTCATACCAATAAAGTAGGAAGCCTCCACTGTGATCTTGTAAACACAGGCTTGTAGACGGAGGGAAAGCACTTTCTGACGCCACAAATGCAACAGATTCAAAAGGCAGTTCTAGCTTTTGCAATGCTTGAACTGTCTTCCGTTGCTATGTGTCCATCGTTCCTGATACAACTTTCAAGGTGAGTGCATTGATCAACTACCTCACGTTCCGCGCTATCAGGGATCAAGTGGCTTCAACTGGCTAGTGGTCCTACAGCAAGGCTTTGTACTTTGTAGGTGGAAAGTGCATACCAAATAATGCAGCCACTCTAGACAGGCTATTCCGGGTTGATTGTGCCTCCGCAACGTAATCGAAAACCAAGACGATATCATCCACATAATCAAGATCAACTAGCCTTACACGAAACAGCACCTGAAAGCCTGCATCGGGACACCGTAAGGGAACACTCCATGATGTAGTTCACCACGAAAATGAGTAAAATTGGGGAAATAGACAACCCTGATGAAAGTCATTTATTGTCGGAAAGATATCTGACAGGTCACCGTAGACCCTGACGCGACCTGTAGAGTTTGAACATAAAGCAAGTAAGATGTTCACATATTTTAATGGAACACCTTTCCGAGCAAGTATTCCATACAGAAGGCATCGATCGAGTGAATCGAATGTACTCTTGAAATGGGGGAACACAGCTGTTGTCGGTCTGCGGTATGCGTGACTCAGAGTGAACATATGGCCTATGTAGCCCATCCTGAGCGGAAACCTACCTGCTCTTCCCTAATCCGGGATTCCCAGTCCGCAATGAGGCGACGAACGATAATTGAGACCAGTAATATTATCACAACTGATGTTGGGATAATATCCTTGTGGTTAGCACGGTCGGTGCGACTGCCCTACTTGTATGTTGTCATTTTCATAGATTCACTCCAGTTACTCGGGATGATCTCTTCTTTCCATACCTATTCAAACAGGGAGGTCAATGTTTTGCTGAGGGAGGAAACCGAGCCCACGGTAAGAAAACGATTGAGGGCTATAATCGCGTTTCTGATCTCGGCCTCCGAAAGAGCCTCTAAGCTAACCGTCCATGGCTGGTCAAGCATCACCTGAGTAGCAAAGGTCCGGAAGCAGGGGACCAACCGAACTGATCTTGAAAGTGTTCCACCCAACAAGCCATACGGCGCTCGTTGTTGTGGATAAGTGTACCCGCGCTGTCGCTGATTGTCTCACTGACGCCTGGTTTCCTGGGACCGGTGGTGTGGATCAGATGGAATAGCTTGCAATAATTGCCTACTGATCCTGCCTCCTCCATTTCTTGAACACAACTGGTCTACCAAGCTTCTTTGTCAGCACATAAACTCTGTTTTATTTCCACCTACCAGTCCGTCTGATCACTTCCTGCTCAGGTCCAGCAGGGAAGTTCCTTCTGCATTTCAACAGGTCTACCAACCTTTCGGATATCCACTGACTGGTGCAGTGACGATTGATAGTGCCACAAGCAGATGCTCGTACGTCGTGCACGGTGGCCTTGATCCTATTCCATTGAAGCTCGGTGTCATTCGGACATGACAGCGAAAGCTGGGTACGCAGTGTATCCTGGTAGGCTTGCCTGACGGTGGGGTGACATTACTTCTCAGCTTCCAATCGAGCGAGACACTTGGTGCGCCTCCTGGTAAAGTTCATTGAAAAACGAAAGCATACCAATGCATGATCCGAATTGATGCAACTACTCCAGAACGAGCGGCAATCTAGAATTGAACCACGCCACCTGTAACTTATGCTAATACGATCAATTTGGGTCCATTGCTGGCCAGCTACAGGAGGACGCCAAGTGGCACTTCGGCACCCACTGTGCCTATATGCAGTGTTACTAAGTAACAACGTAGACGCTCGACATTGTCTGTTCGTTCTGAGTTAAGCCCATACTTACCACTCGGCTGAGGTTCTGAAGAGCTTAGGTGACCTACTTGTGCATTCATATTCCCTGCAAATACTATGAGATCCGAACTGCTAGCACTGCGTAGTAGCGGGTTCAATTCGTGGTAGAATGCATCTTTGGAAGCATCAGAACTGCAGTCAGTCGGAGCATCAGCGGAAACCACAAACAAACAGCTTCTAGTATCACCTCATAAATCAACGTTAGTTGTTGTCGTCAAACGGACTTCACACAAACGGCTATTCAAGGGAATCCAATCAAATAAGGATGACTCAATCTTGGAGCTGAGTACGATACCTACTTCAACTTGACCAGAGGCTGCCGCATCAGCATCTCCGGATGCGTGCAGCCGATAGCAAGAGGACAAGCCGGGTGCAGTTAATTCAACAACCCCATGAGGGTCATTGATCCTTGTTTCGGATACGTAACACACGTCAATACCCAGTGTGTCCAAGGTGCGTGGAAGTGCAGCATGCTTACCTATTTGTCTTAGAGTGCGAATGTTGAACGCCACAAGGGAAACGCGATAGCGTAGCCGATATGCATCCGATGGGTGTTGTCGGTAGGCGGCGGCAGATGGTTCTACTCCAGTGGATCTCCTGTTACTATCAACTGAGCTGGGAATTATAGAAGGAAGTTAATGGGGGTTTGGATGGAGGTAAGAGAAACAGGTGGGAAAAAAGGAAGGGAGGCGCCAGCAGTAGCATGTTTTCGCTTATCCACCCTGTTATATTCAGCAGATAAGTTGACCCTTGATAATCTGCGCGACGGCCTATGCAGGATGTTCATGTCTAAAGAAAACTCATGGTTGCATGTGGACTGATACACTGACATAGACAGGAGGACGATTATGGTCCGCAACCAAAGCCTTTGGTCCTAAAGCTTGTTCTCAAGGCAGCGGGGAGATAGCACTGATTTAGTTTTACAGAAATGGACGCCATCCCATCTCAAACCCCCAATCTGGAGGACCAGAGAGTGAGTTTGTCTGACCTCTCAACATTGACCAACCTGGTAGGAGTAGCTCTCAAGCGGCCCGGAGGCGCCAACCAGTATAGCTTAATGGGTCAAAGAGGTACGCAAACCGTCGCATCACGTTAAGTTTCAGTCTCATTGCAACCAGTCAATTTGTGTACGCAGGTGAGGTTCAAAGGACTACCCAGTTGGACCCCTGATAGATAACTTTTGTTCTCAAACTGCCGAATTTAGGCAGTAAATACTCGGAGGTTACACAGAGTAAAAGTAACGCACTTTAGGGTCAAGTGTGGGGAACCGGGTAGTTGCGCAAAATGTCAGCGCTTAGTTCCGGCTTCAAAGCTATGCGTGTGGGACGAGACCATACTATACGTTCCAAACTTGGGCGATGAGTCAACAGAGGTTATGAAAACTCACAAACCTTGAAGATACATGTGCAATTTTGCTCGGTAACTTGATCACCGAAGGTAGTAACACTGTGCATGTAACTTATGGGTCGGCCGGATTGCGTACTAGATCATTCACTAATCCTCACAAGTAGTGTTAAAGCATTACCGTCCCGCAGCAATGTATTGCACTTCATAAATCGTAATTTGTTGTCATAGCGTAAAGTTATCTGAGGTATATTATTCGTAAGAATTTCCATGGGCGCTGGGTCTGAACCAGGTTAGTCACAGTATCCGAACAGTGAATTCAGTGGCAGTTCGGTAGACAAATTCCATTTCACTCGAAGCACTCAGAATGGAGTCCCTCATTATATTACGATCATAAGTTGTAAAAGTGTGGAAGGGGAATACTAACCATGCGCTGTAGGCACCTCAGGGAACAAATTCCTTCAGAGAGTTGCAGCGTCCTGCGAACTGCAGAACGTGGGCTCACGAGAGAAATGTCTTGTGTAACGCGCTGGACAGCAGTAGTCAGGAGTACAGACGAGACAGCCTTCCCACTAAAGAATACGGCATTAATGTCGTTTGTACGTATGATAGTGCATACTGTCTAGGACACAAACTGTGCGCCACTCTCTCATGGCGCCGGATTGATTTCATGGTAGACAGTCCTGGCCTGATCTGGAAAGTGGGACCATTCAGCACTCCATGTGTGATCTGTTGCTGACTGTGTCACAGGGTGTTGCGATAATGACTAGCCTCCTTCCAACTTTGGTTAACCCTTTAGCCGCAACCGATAAACAGTGGGTACATATGCATATCACTTGATGGGTCGACTGTAATACGACAGCTTGCCTGTTGTTCAGAAGCCTTAAAATGAATATAATTTTCGAAAGCTTTGCTGCACACTCAGATATTTTAGAGTGAAGTGCTATAGGATGTATTGAATATACCCTAAATAACGAAAGCTATGGCCCGCAAAGGTGTAATAGGTTTGGAGGTGGAGACGGTTACTTACTAAAGATAAAGGGGGATGGTCGTAATCATTATTTATGGTTGCTCGCCCACAACTACTGCAACCGAGTTAGCGTTGACAACGGAATCTCTGGTCGCTCACGCGCTGTCTCTAGGTCACACAACTGCTTTCGTAGGGGATAGGCTAGATGTCACCAGTGCAGGTTTTCAATGATCCATGGGGATGCCGAATGGCCGTCGGTGGCTTGGTCGTGGTTTGCGGAGTGCACAATGAAAGCCGAAACCATGTAAGGCATGTTACTCGGAATGTACCGCATGTGCTAGTTTGATCACTATCCAGCCGAATGAGAGGGTAACACCTATGATGTGGCACACAAAGACGCAGGTAGCTATGCAACTATTGAGTAGAAACCTAGTAGGTCCTACATGACAACTCGCTACCGGAAGCTGACTTGACTCTTCGTCACAAGGTGGAGGAGATATCTCGGACGTCTGCAAGTAAGCGGATCTTTGGATAAGCGTGCTCTGCACTGGAATAAGGCTGACTTTTCCATGTACACTAGTAGATCAAAATGAGTGCACCAATCCAATCAAGGTACCAGGTTATCGTCGACTACTTACCATGAGGGCAAATGAAATGATCTGAAGATATGATCGAAATATAGGCCGTAATCATCTTTCTTTTCCATCTGGATATGTGTAATAGTGAATAGAAGGAGCGGAATTTGGCACAACACAAGTAACGTGGTGCTCTTATTGTTGTGCATCGCTCCTAACAAGCAAGGCTTTCGCTTGTGCAGACAGTTGCTTAGTACAGTCTACTTCCACCACAAGTACTCAAGCGAAAAGGCAGGTTGGACACAAAGGGTGTCACGCTCTACTTGGTGACCATAAGTTTCTGAAGCTGTCACATGAAAATGTTGATTGGCAGAGCAAAGACAGGATTGTGTTTCCAGAGCGAAATGCCGCACTTAAACCCGAGTCACCTAAGTGCTCGAACAACATCGTCACTCAGTTCAACAGGGACTATCAGTTGGTTGAGTTCATGGGTCCTGTTTGTAGCATAGCCTTCTGAAAGGGTCAAAAAGTGAAGTTTGGCTACGATCAAAGATCTACTTAGCATAAAACTATAAGCCATTTAAACCTCACAGTAAAACACAAATGCCTTGCTCACAGCTCCGCTGACGGTCTGGTGGTGTCACGGTTACCGTCATGCGCCGTCCGGGCTCGTGATGGGCGATGGTTCTCACCACACACGGCCTCGTGATGTCGCGGATCCCGATGACTCACTCCCGGTGCGCGTGCTGAAACTGCTAACAGCCGTCCAGGCACATGGTTTTTGGTTGTCAGTTGCTGTAGATACTAACTTCATGGTACACGGAATTTTACAGTCTTATTCTCGAACTTTGTATTGTTGCCTGTTGACATACGTATTAGAAACCGGATAAGCCGAACGGGGGTCTTGGTGTTGCACAACTACGTGGAGTTTGCAGACACGGAACTGGTGTTAAAGATGGTAAAGAGCGATAGGAATTCACTTCACAGCAAAACGTGAAAACTGATTTATGAATCCTTGCGTTGGGAAGATGAACTTTGTGGATGATCCCGGAAATCGTACTATTGTCGTCTTTTGTGAGCCACTCATATATGAGAAGTTCGATAAAGGTATTAGTTCATTCAATCCCACTATTCATGTTCTCCGTTTGTGTTGTACAGTAAACTGGCACCACAATTATCGATAAGTTAAAACTCGAAAACCTTCCCTCTATACCTTCCTGGTCTGAAGAGGCTCTTGTGCCAAGGGCGAAAGGTAGCCGTAATACAAACCTTTATAAAACCGTTTTGTGTTTTAAAACCTTATTAAAGTAGGAATTCCTAGTCGGTTCCTAGTTTCCTCCAAGATGTTGAACCTTCCCCCTATCTTATATCACGGAGCAGAAGTGGTCCTGCAGAAATAGCTATTGAGAGTAACACTGTGGACAGTGTGTGGTTGACCTCCAAGATTGGTCGCATCCTTTTTCAACGCTGATTACCACTGTCACTGAGAAATTATGGGTGATTACCACCACGCTAGTCACAGATAGACATATACGAACTAAATCTAGTGTACACCCGGAGGAATGGAGACAACGAGTAGTTCATGGTTGACCCACACTCCATCGTGCGTATCCCCGAAGTAGAAGTTGGAGAAACCAAACTGTAGACTTCACGTTGGAGGACCCCACTTTAAGCCTTGCTTGTCCCTCTTGCTCTGTTGAAATATTCTCCACTTCAATTTTGATCCGTCGTACACTAGCGAGTCCCGATGTAGTGTGTTCTGACAATCATGCCTGCCCTAGCTGAATTATCACAAAAATAACCCCACTGCAACAGCTACAAGTGCACTGCAAGTAATCGAAGCTACTTAGTCCTTAAGTTACTTGCGTTGTTTGCGCTACATGCAAAGTGTAACACTGCATGGCGGTTTAATTGACATGTAGCTTTTTGCACGCATTCCGAATCCACAAAAATATCAGATTAGGACCCTCAAGGGTGCTTGACTTGAAGTGATCATCCTAACATGATACTCTCAGGCTAAAATGTCCTTGAACCACCGCAAAAAGTGTTCCCGAACGAGCTGCTAATCTGGTGCTTGGCTAACCAGCGAGTCGGTCACACAGTCTCAGGTGAGCGGTTAACGTTGGGCATTATCGCGTGACAGCTCGCCACACGCGACACGTTGGCCACGAACAAGCTTGACAGGGGATTTGTTACCCCGTCAATTAGCAAATGTTCACAACCACACCAAAGGACAAGATGTTTCGTCTGTTTCAACGCCCCCGACAGGGCCCTTAACACATGATTCAGGGTAGTTTTTTGTGTTCCTCTCTCGAATGCATCCTCTGAAGTGGTTTGTCGTGGGAAATAGTGGCAAACCATGTTCACATTTCCTCTCCATTCAAGAACTCTCAGGCGACGCGAAGCAGTCAGCAGACAGACCCAGAGATTCTGACGTCACGGTTGCGCCCAGACAGCGCCTTTCACCCATTATTCCTCTGATCTTGCCACTGCATCACACACCATGATTTCCCTCTGAAGGGCGAATTTCGCTTTCAGCTAAGACCACGATGTAGAGTAACTATCTCTTGCCGGTCTTACTCAACAGCTGCTTCCGCGGATTGCATTAAAACCAGTTTCCAATCGGGAGTTTTTATTTTCATGTGTGCTCGCAACCAACGCCGCTACCTAGAGTCGGTCCCGGTGCTTGGAATGGTCGTGCTCTACTTCGGAAATGGCCACGGTCTAATTGGCGATGGTATGTTTACGGGGTTCCAAACAGGAAAACGTCCAACTCCCTTTAACCGAGTGCCATTGGTTTGGCTCAGTGAGCACTGGTGGGCCGCACAGACACGTTGAGGTAAAGTCGCCCCTGTCTACGTCCGCGTGACCAGACGGTATGAGATGTATAGTCGACTGACACCTGTTGACTTCGTCTATGTTCACAGGCTTGGCCAGCTTCGGATACAAAGGCGAGGGGCACTAAACCCAAACCGATGGAGGTCAAGCAACCGGTTAAAAAATATTTATGCCGCAGCTCAATCGTAAAAAGAAACTGTGCGAACATTTTGTAAAGCAGCCCCCTCAATGCGGGTTGTTTCTCAACCACTGGACCAGATGGGCTGCACGTGCCGCGCGCGCACGTTATCGATGGACAGCCGCCGTTCAGTAGTGAGGGGAAGAACTTGGCACCAGATAAAGGAGCGGGATAATTATATACTACTGTTCGTCATGTGTTGGACAAAAGTTTGATGAACACATTAACATGTGCACCACTCCGACGAAACCAAACGACTTGTACCAATGTGCAAGTGCTCAAGCGTGACGGTTCATCCAAGGGCACCCATGGTTTCAGCGTCCTTCGACGGCAGTTTAACGGTTTAATTCTCCTTTTGCTTTCAAAAAGCCAATCAACAGTAGCAGCAACAGGTGTGTGGTACCATGCGTTGCTTAATTTGGGAAGCTGCTGGATGAGACCGTTGCTAATTGTGACGTTAGGCGACTTCAACAGTGTCCTATCCGCTAGAGATAGGATAATCTATAAGCGCTATTGCTTACACAGAGTAAGTGAAATAGTTGTGCAGGAAAAAGCCGAGATAAAATGCGTAAAGCGAGTTAAGGTAAGGAGATGACTACTTCGTTAACATGGCAGTGCCCCTCATCACCAGAGTTAAGTATCGGAAAGCCGTACCTATAGAGGACATGATTCGGACCGTATATACTTAAAATGGTGAACCTTTTATCTACTAACCTGAGCGCTTGAATTGTAGGTGTCTACCGAGTAACACTTGTCGCATCAGTGATGGCTTTACTCTAATCCCGCTCAGGTTAGGAACAGCAAAATTTACGCACTCGGGCCGGAACTAGTTAACACCGCTTTCAACTAAGCAGTTGCATTTGAGGAGCTCAAAACGTTGCTTAATTTAAAGCAAATGGTGGTATAATTAGCCTGGTGACATCTGTTGGAAACTTCTCTATTGGTATGAGACAACAGCTGAATGCACCGTTCGCGCTGCCAGCAGTAGGAGACGTAATCATTAGTAAAACCATTACAGCCTTTCAGTACCAGCACGCATTTCATCGTTCTCGAATTCCTGGACAGTAAATCCCATTGAACAGCATCCGATAGTGATTTCCGCCAAGTGACGCCTTCAGGAATGAAAGCATTTCAAAGAATGTATATTGTGGTCTGCTATAAGGGAACATATTCAGCGCAAGTGTGTGGCTAGGATATTTTTTATTTCATGCAAGTCTTCTCTACATTTAAAGCTTGGTAACATGGACTGTGAAGTAGTCTTAAATGATGTCCAGATGGTAAAGTTAGAAAATAATTCAATTCTGTAGATAATCGTTTGAAAAATTCAGACATTCTATGTGCTGCATACACCGATTCGCTTGTCTTGACGGTCAACTGCCGTTTGCAACTGTAGTATGGAACCAAACTGAGGCACTTTAGACTAAGTAAAACATCCCAGTCTTTGAGCCAAATTGATACTGCGATCTTCCAGTGTGATATTCAAGATGCAAAAGGCGACAATTACCGAATTAGTGCATTCTAAGTGCTAACTAAGTATGGTTTCATTAAATCGTTGGCAGCCCTAATTTATGCTTGTGATGACATGTCAGATCAGTGTCATTACTTACCAGGGACATTCCGATGCAGCCTGTAGGTACCGCCCAGCAGTTTGATTCCCAGTGGGCGGGGTAATGGGAATGGGGCCAATTCAACCGTCTGCTACCTGCATTTCATTTGGGCCGATGCATGGCTCAACACGTATGCGCAGTCGCGTCGAGCTCACAAGGCGAAGGGCCGGACTGACCAACCAGATTGCAACGTTCAGTCGACCAATGACGAGTCGGTTCGGCGACGGAAGATCCGTCCGATACCCGCCACCCGAGGTACCCGGCACGCCCACCGTCACAAACAGCGGGGGTGTGTGGTGTGGATCAGCTTTCACCGTCTGACACAAATCCAAGGGAATACAAGGAGAGCGTTAGACGGGTATGAACTGGTCCGAGAGCACGGGGTTTTCAGCAATCATGTCACGTGGGGAAACGAAGCGGAAATTGTCCGATTGGTAACTTGCGTTGATAGCTGATCTACACACACCCATCGTGTTACCCGACTTCGGGACATAACAGGAATGTCTGACTGAAGGCGCTTGCGTGATGAAAATACCGGTGAGGCAACATCACCTTCACACAAGAACTGATCAGTACGTTTGACATGTTCGTTTGAATGATGTGAGAGTCCGTATCACCGCGTACTGCCTACAACTCAAGGAAGAATCAGTGCCCAGTCCGCATCTAGCTGTGTGCAGCTTCGCCGTGCTTGACGAAAGTCTGGAAGTCTTCTACTTGGATATCTACCCGTGTAGATTTGGAAATAAGTTTTTAACCCAGACTTAAGTTATGACACATCTTTAACTTCACTAATCTTCCATTGCTTTCACTTCAATCTGGACACTGTTCAAATCACCCAGGTGGTTTGAAAATCGTGCAGTTTGGTTTGAAAACAAATCTATGTGGTTTCCATGTAGTGCAGTTTAAGTATAATGGTACTGTAGCTTTGCAGAAACATAATGAATGAACCAGTCTGGTGAGATGCACCCGTGTACGTCCCACGCGGCGTACTTGTCGATGTGTACTGAGCCGATTCTACATATTCCGGTAGCACTGAAATTTATCTCGGTCATCGTCTTTCTTGTGTGGGAGACTAGTGAGCGCCTACCAAAGCGCTGATGGTCTATGTGAGCAGTTATGGTGTTCGATTCACCTCAGACGCTGCGAGTTGCTCGTGGGCGTGGTATATCGCAGCCCACTGAGCCGCAGTTTGGACTGGTTGCCGCATGTCCGCAGCCACATGAGTCGTCACATGTTCCTACTCATGGGCGATTTCAACTTGCCCCGAATACAGTGGCCTGAAGCTGAACTTCTCCCCGGCCACTGTGAAGTCGAGAGGAAGTTTACGTAGTTGCTATTTGAAACTGGGACCGCACAGCACATCAACCAGCCGACACGCATTACTGCGCGCGCGGCTCCATCATGCTTAGACCTACTTTTGACTAGCTGTGAGCAGCGTGTGCATAACATTCAAGTCTTAGACCCTCTGGGAGCGAGTGACCACTCGATGATGATAGGCAGCATGGAACTACCAGTGCCGTATTCTCCCCCACAGGAGCCAGCTTTCAACTATTGGAAGGCGGACTTTAATGGCCTCATTCGAGCAGCGAGCCAGACGGACTGGTCTTTACCACAGGATTCATCTATTGAAACCTGTTGGACTATCATTAAAGAGGGAGTAAAATTGTTGTGCGCCCGATTTGTACCCCACAAATTTCGGAAAGTTAGGCCAGTCAAACCACATTGGTTCGACAAAGAGTACAACAAAATGGATCGACGACGACGCAGACTATGGAACAAGTTCGTGTTATTTGGCTCTGATGAGGACTACAATGCGTATAAGGTACAGCGAAATCGCTGCAACGACGCGAAAACAAGAAAACGCAGAAGCTTCGAATAGGAGCTTGCAGCCGCCGCAAAAACTGCTCCCAAGAGGATCTTTGCATACGTGAAGCGGCGCCTGAGGCCTGTAGCCAATGTCCCAGTGTTAGAAGGCTCCGATGGACAGCCCCTAACCTCGAGTACAGATCGTGCGTCCGCATTGGCAACGCACTTCGCCTCCGTATTTGCAAGTGACCAGGTATCTGTAATGAGTTCGACGAGTACCGCTCCAGCCGAACTTAACAGCCTGGACTGCAATATTGAGGATGTACGCAAGCTTCTAGCAAATCTTGACGGGACAAAGCCTGCTGGGCCAGATGGTATACACCCACTGATCCTCAAGTCCCTATCAGCCATCATCGCGCCTTCTGTAACTGAACTGTTTAACAGGTCACTATCCACTGGACTGTTACCAGACGACTGGAAATGCTCAGTCGTAAAGCCTATACCGAAAGGTGGTAACCCAAGCAAAGTGGATAACTACCGGCCGATCTGCCTGACGGCAGTTTTGGCAAAGACGCTCGAGAAGATCGTGAAGAAGAACCTTCTGCAACTTCTCGAGTCGAAAAACCTGTTGACCTCCGCACAGCATGGTTTCCTGAAAGGTCGTTCGTGCATCACCAACCTACTGTTGACAAGGCACGAGTGGTTACAAGCGATGAACCAAGGCCATTCGGTCGATGTCATTTACATTGACTTCAGTAAGGCTTTTGACAAGGTTAACCATGCAGTGCTCCTTGACAGGCTGAGGATGTACGGTGTTGGTGGTTCGCTACACAAATGGATCAGAAATTTCCTTGTGGATCGGAAGTGGAGAGTCCAGGTGGACAACCATCTAACTGAGTGGTATCCATCGAGCAGCGGCGTGCCCCAAGGCACTGTACTGGGACCGATATTGTTTCTGATCCATGTAAACGATGTGCCTAAGCTACTCCAATCACCATGTGCGTTGTTCGCAGATGGCTTGAAGGTGTGGAGAGTAATCCGCACACTCAATGATTGTGATTTACTTCAGCAGGATCTCGACAGCCTCTCAACATGGTCTGCAGAGGTTAACCTTCCGATCAACCCTGCTAAGTCGCACTTTATGAGGTTGGGTAAATGCGAGCACAGCCGAACGTACACAGTGGCTGGTCAACCGTTGCATCCCGCGTCTTTCATGCGCGACCTCGGTGTGCTCTCACGCTGCGACCTAAAATCCATTGACAACACGAATAGGCTGTACCAAAACAGCCTTCGGATGCTTTGGGCCCTCAGGCGCAGCTTCAGCACTTGGTCCGAAGCGATTGCTACTCGCATTTTCGTCTCGATAATACGACCAATAATAGAGTACGGCTCTCCCGCATATTGTCCCATCACGCTGGGCGAGGTAGAAAAGCTTGAGCGGGTGCGGCATGTAGCCACCAGGCTGATTCCCAACTTACGAAGTATGCCATATGAAGACCGATGTAAGAAACTAGGGCTGTACACCCTAGCATATCGTCTGCTGAGGGTTGACCTCATCATGACCCACCGGATATTACATCTTAGTGAATACCCCATGTTGAGACAACTGTTTCATCTGCGCACACCAAGCAGCACGCGAGGACACCGGTACAAACTTATCGTACCGCAGTTGAAGCGGGTAGCTCACCAACTCTGTTTCGAACGTAGAGTGGTGAATACCTGGAACAACCTGCCGCAGCCGGTAATAGAGGCGAATTCAGTGGCCGAATTTAAGAAGCTTCTAGATAAACACTTTGCAGAGGCAAAATATAGAGAGCGGAACGATAATTAATACGTTAATGTCCAAGAGCGACAACTGATGCAGCTACACAGAGTATGCTCTACTCGCTGCTTCTAATCAGTATCAGTATCAGTATCGTCGTGAAGCAACGAAATGCAATGTTGCAGGCATACTCACCATCGGTAGGCATTTCAGTTACAACAGGGTGAGGTGCACAGAGATAATTAAGGAATTAAACCGTAAACTTGATGCAGGGCAACTCACACAGTATTGATGACGTGGATTAAAAATGCAACGCTGGACCGCGAAGATGTGTTCGAATGGAGAGGAATGGTGCTCAACCCAACGTGTATACTGATGCCAGTGGTGTCACTATTGGCCGTGTATACCAGCTGACGGGCACTGGGGCGCATCATCTCGTATTCGCGTGTATTAAATACCCTCAATTTCCATGGTCTTCTCTTAGTATTCATGTGAACATTGACCTGAGTAGGATATCCCTTCCAGCAACATAGGTTTAAAATGCCAAATAACAGTGCTTCGCATCTAGTGTTCCAAAATATAGTTCCGCTAAAAATGCAGATGGGACATCTTTGAGACTGTGCCAAGATTTTTTTATACCAGTCAACTAAGTAAAGGATTAGTCGGAGTATAAGGTCAAAAGATTGATCATTTTGGTAATGGAAATGAATCTCACTGAATATATATCGGTCTCTTGACTCACTGTTGTTCTGTGTGTGTGTAAACGAGCTGCCTGAGATTTTACATGTACTGTCGCTTATGTTTACCGAGGACGTGAATTTCTGGTGGTCCAGTGGCCAACTCCGACTGTGGGAATCATCCGTTATGTGGTAGTGCACATTAATTACGCCAAGTGTTCAATACTACACCCAAGCTAGAGTGATTCCTCCACACGTTATCTACATGGGGGAAAAGAGGTAGCTCAAGTTTCCTAGCTGCTTGATCTGGGGGTTGTTCAGTCATCCTACTTCAAGTCCAGTGAGTGCTGAAAGAAAACCGCCGGCAAATGGTTCAGCATACAGTGGATGCTCCGCTGCTTACTCGGAATCATCGCACTGGGAATGGTCGCCAGATTTTATCTAGCCTTCGTTAGGCCGCACCTAAAATATTGTGTCCAAACTTGTCCACCATGCTTTGTTCGTGGTAGCATGTCAGTGGAGGGGTCCTTAGGCTTGGTACCAAAACGGTTGAAGGACTACAGCACCTGTCATGTCTAGGAAGACTCATTAAGCTCAGATTGTGTTTTCTGCACTATCGTAGACATATTAACACTTTAGTACGACCTATCGTATACTGACAAGGAAGATCGACCCTGATTTAAATTTTTAAGCTAACTACTCTCTCCTCGGGCATTCTCCGAAATTGCACCAACCGCAAGCTGATGGGGTTTGCACCGATGCTCGACTGTCACATAGAATCCTTGATTTCTGGAATGCGTTTCCTGAGGGCCCAGTCTGATCACAAACGGCAAACGAATTTGAGCACAATCTCGATGCGCTTAAATTGCAGTTCCAAGTCTTTACTATATCATCCTAAATTTTGCTTCCACCTGTTTTCGTCATTATGATTCTCCATTTATCCCGCTTAGTTCCGTCGTTCTGTTATTTCGTTTTCTTTCTACTTCACGTGGTGAACGCAGCGCGGACTGTTAGGGCAAGCCATGTGGGCATTAATTGGTTGATTATAGAGTGCTTCGTACGTTTGGGTTTGGCTCTCCTAGATTGCAAAATGTTGCAGTTTGTAAACATCCTGGTTCTACGATATAGTTGGCGGCATCCGGTTCCCGATTTGCCCGTCACTGTGGTCAGACACAGGACGCCTGCGCTTACAGAGGGACCATGGGTGGCTTGCGCTGTACCACCCACAGCTACAACCATACACCCCATATCCAGTGTAAACCCGAAGGAATAAGACCGGAAGGCAAGTGGATGGGAGTCACGGAGCCAACCCACACACCTTCACAGGCAAACGCAAGCAAGCTGTAGTTGGCAAACAAGCGCACACAAGGCGCTGTCTGGCAGCAAAGACCGACTGTCTCTTGAAGCTAGTATGGACATCACACAGGCGTGCAGCCATCGACTTCTCCAGCTCTATACGTTTCGCCACAGTACCGAGACAGCGAATGTTAAATTTGGTTGGGTTCACGGCAGCAGTGCAGTACATAAATTTACGGAAAGGTAGGTACAGTTTGGTCCGCACCAATTTGTGACCAGTACCACACTCAGCTTCATGCAGTACACTTGTCAAGCGCACTTCACCCATATCACGCTGAAGTTCGACGACACAGTGGAGCAGGCGAGAGTGACAACTTCGTGGGTGCGTCTAAGTTGCTGTATCACTAGCACTCAGTGCAAACCGTGTGTTCGTGATCGCCAGACCGTGTGTGGCACACCGTGAGAGCAGTCTGTCCCCATTCGCATTCGCTGACCTAATGTCATGCGGACCGATAACATCTGTCCACGCTGATGCATCACGCCCAAAGCGCGCGTTGAAATCACCCAGCAGGAATAGTCGGTCGCTTCTCGGTACAGACCGTATCACGGAGGATAGCTGCGTGTAGAATTGATCACCCATATCATCGGGTAAAAACATGGTCGGACTGTACAAGCCTATTAAAGTGCCAGACTTACTTCTTCCGAGTAGTAGACGGACAGTCATCATTCGCCCACTGATGCCTGTTGGCTCACCCACCAGTTGGCCACTGAGGTGATCGGATATTGCGAATCCGACCCCATGTTCACCTGGAGATCAAGTAGTGTTGCCCACCCAGTAGAACATGTAGTCAGCACCTGCTCCATGCAACTTACCTTGCTCAGCGAGCCGGATCTCACTGAGAGCCGCATTATCGATGTTGTAGCGCACCAGTTCCATCTCGACCAGTGCAGTGGGTCGCTCGAGGCGCTCACTCGCGTTCCGGTCCAGTAGTGTGGGCACGTTCCAGTACACGATGCTGAGTGTTTTGCGTGCAGACTTACGATTGCATTGGTGAGCAATCGCACGAGTGTTGGTGTCGGTTATGCTCCGGAAGTTTGCTTGGGGGACTCAACCCGGAGCCTATGGCTCAATAGCTTGACCCACAAGACAGTGGGGAGCAGATCCAGCTCGGGAATGTGATTGCAGATACAGGTTGGGATCTGGTTGAGGTTCGTCACGCGCAGCCTGTGAGGTACTGGAACGATTCATATATGTTTTGCGATCATAGTAGGATACGCACCTGTGAGCACGGCCAGACGCAGGTCGATTTTGGCGGATTTGCACCAATTTGACCAGGGGTTGTTTGGCTTGAGGGGGACAGTAGCAAACCATTGAACACCCGGAGGTGCCCTCCCACCGTCAGAGACAATGCATGGCGGTCGTGCTCTACGCCAGTGCAGCGGTGCGCTTATCACCCGTAGACCTGTTGTCTCCCATGAATAGGTTTTACGGGAAGAGGGCCATCGACCAGTTCCTAACTTCCGAAGAGGATGCGGTTGGGACTATGATACTGGCAGGACGCCCACACCTGACAGGAGAACATCTCGGGTCCTCAGCCAAAGCTTTCGATTAAATGTACACCCGAAAGGCAGGGGGTCTAGCACATGGTCATTTCACTGACTCATGCGAATTGGTGTCCTGGATCTTAGCAGGGGAAGGGCGAAACTAAACTCCCACCCAGCGGTCGCCACGAGGAGGCGTCCAGGAAATGAGCCAATGGCGCAACAGTAACAGCAGTGGGTAAACCATCTGTCAGCGTACCATAGGTTCTACGATCTGCTCACTAAGAAACATGCAAGGGACTTTCCAATTGTCCTAATCCCACTTGAACTTCATTGAATGGTGCTACTTAGAAAGGTATTCAGGTAAACTATCATCAGTCCACTTGACTTAGGCCATCACTAGGATTTTGCAAATCGATTAGACTGCTAGATAAAATAAAGTAAATAATTTCGGCTATTTCTTGTTGCGATGTATCGTAGTTGAAGTGACCAGCTTAGTACTCCGAAATGGTGCACGAATTCGTGCGCTTAATGTTTAATCCTTCTGGGAACATTGCGTTCCCTCAATATATACACGTCCTTTCTGTAACCAAGAGGAATGTTATACTCCAGTCGGCTGTACAAGTGTCCAAAATTTGGCTTAAAGAGTCTATTGATGTAAAAGTCTGTCGATGTGAAAATGATATCTACCGCCTTTTGCGGTAAGGACCGATTCACCGCGCCTCACTGGATAAAACACCTCTCCGTGCCTTAATCGTTCATCGCCGTAAATCCATTGCACAATGCCAAGTGACCTTACCGGTAGTGGTGGTTGTGTGTTTGGACTGTGTAAGCGTGCTTGTTCATCAAGCTGGAGTTTGGTTGCAAATTTTTAAGAGTTCTATCATATAAAAGAGAAGAGGAAGGTTCAAACAAACTATTGCCTGAAGTTGGAAAGCATATCTGAGTTGCTTTGCGTCTGCCTCTGCGCAGTCTATTATCACTTCACATCATTGGCCCCGGGCGCCCTACACTTTACGCCTCACTGAACTTCAGTCAGTAAGCGGCGAGAAGCTTTAGCTTTATCAGCCTTATGAGTATAGGCGTTGGAAAAATTACCGTCTTGTATCCCTGGCAACACACGTGTGTAGAAGCCTCCAAATATATGTTACCAACACATAAGCATCATTCGGTGAGGAGCAAGCCATACTATGTATGACCTGGTCTCACTGCTGAGAACACTGCTGCAATTTACCGTATCTTCCAGCCCAACGACCGCAGCTTCTCTCTGGTGGGAATCACACATTGAAGCCGTGACAACGCGAAGAAAGTTGTAGGGATTGTGTGGGTTTCGTCTTCGACTAAATCAAGACGAGTATAGTTACGCGCCTTTATGGTACGCTCAGTGAGGAACATGCAAGCAGGACTGGGATTTCTCATTAGACTTGGCTCGGTTCTCTGAGCATATCCCCTACGAAAGTCCACTCGTTATTTACACACCAACTACGGAACGATGGGTTGTTATTTCGTCGAAGTGGTGCGAGGCGTTTCACATCGACTTTTGGGATTCCCTTGTTTTTTCCTATACCGAGCACAGCGAAGTGGCTCCAGCGGTATCTAGCAACCTGTGCTTTGGTAATGGAACAATCGGCAACCTCATTATCGAAGCAAAAATGTGCTGATATGATGAGCATATTCACACCACATAGCCAGTTTCTATCAAACTGAGAAAAAAACGCTCAAAAATGGTGATGATTTAAATAGATCCCAGGCACATCAACATCTGATAGGTAAGGTAGCTCACACGTGACTCACACGAGAGTGCTCTTACAGTCAGTAATATGTGGTCCGCCAATTTCAGGTGGTGACTGTGGTTTGTGGTAGTGCGAAACATGGTTGGCGGCATCCGGGCTCGGATTTGCCTGTCACTGTGGCCAGCCACAGGACGCCTGCGCCTACAGAGGAACCATGGGTGGCTTGCGCTGCACCACCCACAGCTCCAACCACACACCCCATATCCAGTGTAAACCCGAAGGAATAAGACCAGGAGGCATGCGGATGGAAGCCACGTCTCATCAACGGAGCCGGCCCACATCCTTCACAGACAAACACAAGCACGCTGTATTTGGGGAATCAAGCGCACACAAGGCGGTGGCTGGACCGTAGTGCGGAACATAAGAACACGTATATTCTCATCACTGCTTCGCTGTCGGTCATCACAATCACTGGACATCTATCGCATGTAGCATCTCAGCGGAAAAGACAAAATTCAAAACTGAACAAGTTAATTATCTACCTGGCTAACCGACGCGTAAAAATGCAAACATTCCAGTGTAGTTCATCGGCCGATCAGAGGAACGTACATTTTAATTGGCAAGAGGTTCTTTCGGGGATCATAATCCGCGCAACAAAAAGATTCCCCATTTGAGCACTCCATTAGCTTGATTCGCGTTTTGTTACCGTTGTGTGGTTGCTTCGCAACATTACATGTGTCCATCCACCTTAGCAAGATGAAAATGAAATAACTAGAGTTCTTTTGAATCCGTAAGGGTGATCTTTAAACCAAACGAAATTCCCCGTTCTGTCGCATGTGAGCTGAGTCTACAGATAACGTATACGATTGTCCGCAACCTGAATACTTTACCGATGGTTTAGGAGAAGGATACCTTAACTACCCACATGTGAGTAGCTTTGAAAAATGGCGACCTATCACTTAACCGTCAGGTAGTTCGGAATACACTTGGAGCCGACGGGGATTTCATGATTTCGGGAGGTTTCGGATATAAAACCTACAAAAATCGATTCATATTCAAAACCTACAGAAATCATAACAGTCAGAAATCTTGCCATCAACACGGTTCAATCTGGAACCACCGACCCGTCAGTTTGCTTCACCGGTTGGTGACTAAACTCATACTTCCAACACTCAACCTGGACGGACTGCATCAGTGTGGTTTGATAGATGCCACAGTTGAGCGATTATTTGACATTCCTGCAAAGTATTCCAATCAGTCTGGTGATTGACATTTGAGTGTTTCGCGTCAGGCATCCCGGATCCCACCGTATGTGCAGTTAAAATCAGCAAATTGTTTTGTTCTTCACGCTGTCACTTCGGCTTTCTCAAAGCTAAAGATTCGGAAAGCAGTCTTGGTTTCCCCATACATGGACTGTCAGGGAGCGTACAATACATTAGGTAGAGAGAAAAGTTAGTCTGGTGCTCTGCTTACCCTCTTTAAGTAATACCGGATGGACTCTACTCCGCAGGTGATTAGGTTATCAGCGAACTCAAAGTGGTCATATTTTCGCTTGCTTGATGCCGACACGCCTTCACTCAGTTCGAGGGTTCTATATTAGTTGCGCAGTGTTTTGCTTTGCGAAAACCCACTGTGCACTACAACGCGGATTCATCGATCTCGTAGTAATACCTTAGTGGTTCAAGCTTTTGTGTGCGTGTCACCCATGAATTTGGCCGTGACTCATCTGAAGGCTTGCAGCCCACGATGCGCCTAGTCATATGTAGGTGCGACTCCCATAACTCTTCTGACGGGCCAGTCATACGCAGTGGAACGAGGTGCGGCTAAATACGAAAGGCATTTGGGGATTACTTGGAAGATCCAACAAACGCGTGAAGATGCTGAACAGAAATCATCTTTTATTCAACATCAAACTGGGAACTTTACTTCCTGTGTAGAGGACAACGCGGGTCTTTATTCACCAAGACTTGGTAGTAAAAATAGCATGCATTTGTTTCTCGCTGATTCTAGAAGCAATATGTCTATCGAAGTTGTAGTGTTGTATTTTATATAATCAACCAAAAGCTCTAATGAAAACTTGACTTAACGTCCGTGCACCCAACTTAAGAGATAGAAGTTAAATGGAGCATTATGAAAAACTTTACATCGAAGGTTAATTTCAGTATTTTCCCTCCTCCTCAGACGAGGGTCTAGGAAGAAACCAAGTACGGCGTTTTAGTTACAGGAGAGCACCCGCGGTACTCAAATCGACAGAGTTTGATTGACACAATGCACGATTGGTGATCAACCTCGAAGAGTCGTTTTATCTTCAGTAGTTGGACGCCAACTGGAACTGATCCCAAAGACAGCTTTTTCCAACCGGTTCCACTAATCATGATTGCGTACGAAAGTCAGTAATCACGATCGCGGTTTATACACCTTATATTACTGGGCTGATGTCCTGCAGTCATGATAATTTTCTCGTAAATCGTCTGGACTGGCACAAATCGAGTCGGCGGAACGACTTGGCGACAGCGTAAAAGGGGTCACGGCTTCCGGTTGGCGCATCGTCAGATAACAACCACCGATCGTTTCACGGTTCATTCATCGGAAGGACGGAGACTCGTGGCAACCGCAAAACTAGTGATTATCTCAGCCTTACACACCTTCGCTGAACCTCAATTACCCACTGATAACACGGCAACTGCCAGGATCAGCGATCATTGGTTAAAAAATAGGTCACCGGGGATTTCAATCTGGGAACGCGTTGTTGTCGATCCAATAGTATGGTTTCCATTGTTACGAATCACCTATTACAACCGCTGAAGATTGTGCTATTCGTGTGACGTCAGCCTTGCGGTTGCTGCAAAATGAATTTGGTCTTATAGATGCTAATGTTTTCTTCTGCTAATCTGAAGAGGGCACATGGGAAATAGGTGCAAGTAGACGGGGTGAAGACTACTACCAGTCGAATCCGAGCGACATCATGACGCGTCACCGTGCTGGTGCAAACGAGAGACTTGAACAGTTCAGTGCCTCCCAGTCTGTTCTGCGTACACTCGCTACGGGCTTACGGTGTCCACTGTATGCACTATGAATGCTCTTTGCTTGGGATTGGGCTCTGCTTCTGCAACGACAGCGCAGCTGGAAGCAGTGGTGGTGGTGGTGGGCCAGTTCATTCATCAGCAGAAGATACGCAACGTTTGGATAAAGTGAGGTAAATGTTGCATCCGTTATCGCGCTCTACCGGTCCGTTTAAAAAGGTACCATTGCACCACAAAGTCGTCAGCTGACGATTCTATTTGATAATGTCGTATTTGTTCAGCTGATGCCAGTGAAAATTTCAGTTATTGAAGTGTGAATTTCTCTTCCGTGCAAGACCACACAAACCGGTTTTTCCGCTGGCTAAATGCGGGTTGGATCTGCCCAGCGATTGCATGTCCCCATGCCCAAACTAGTGTTTACGTAGCGAATCCACTCAGTCCACGCAGTGCTTGCACTAATTCAAAATCCGGTGTCATTACTTAAACCTGTTGATTTGGTACTTGATAAGTCGTCAATACTGTTGTTTGCGGCACGATGGCCGTTCACTTGATTTTAGCCGCACTTTACTTTGTTGGTCGAGCCTGATAATTTGATTTAAAGTATCGAATGCCCCAAATACGACGCCAAAGGAATCATACCTATACCTTGTGAGCCATAATTTCGGCCATCTGATCCGGGAGGATCTGGGTTGTTCAGAGCAATCTGAAATGGCAGCAATAAAGTCACCAAAACTTCGGGATCCTAAGGAGAGATTTGTTTGCTTCGACTTATCGATCTTCTCCCAACCGCTTTCTGCATACATACGCCATAACGTGGAATACGTGATTCAGGCATGGCAAAAGTGGGCTCTCGATACTTCGGAGAACCCGTAACGTCGTGTCACCAAAAGCGACTGTCTTGAGAGTTTTCAATGGATACTATCGATGCTTGAGTGGTGACACTGTAGTAGAAAGGCTGAAAGAAAAGAGTTTAACTACATAAAAGAACTTCCAGTCTATAAAATAAGAATGCTGGACCTGACCATCGGTAAAGCACGATCCTCTGTAGACCGTCAGTTGATCGCACAATCCGGTCGGAAGACGAAACTTAGTCGACCTCATAATTCGACGCGTTAGATCCGATGATCGATGAACTAGGCTAGCAGACAGACGACGATTAACAGCACAACACGCGTAGTCGCAACCAGAAGGCGAATCGAAACCCGAAAAAGTCTTTTATCGGTTGTTGGTCAGTTGAAATAAAACTGTAGAATAATAGTGTAAATGAGAATAGGAAAGTACAATTGGGAAGAAAGATATGTACAATCGCTACAACCTTACCATGATGCGCCAAATTTTAAGCAACCCTCTTCACTCATGCAATCAGTTGTTAAAGCTCAGGTATAACAATAGCCTGAGATACTACCGTCTTAACCCGGCAAAACAATGCGACCGGCTGTAGTTTAGACGGGAGTTCTCTTCGCTACATATTTGCCGTACATGAAATTGCCTCCCAGAATCTCAGTTTAGCTCCCACATTAGCGGTGTTCAGAGATCTTATCGGAAATGTACTGGTCCCATTGTACCATGTCACACAATACACATAAACCCTACTCACATTCAGGAAACTAAACAGCGTCATCTCACATGAGTTTTCCTGGGAGAATCGAAACTGGGGATACTTCGATTTTCAGCAAACAATATGTGCACTATTCTGACTGACAAACTTTTACTCAGCAAGTTCACTCTTTCGGGTTCGCTGTTATAGTTGCTTTTCTTTCTCCTGTGAGAACCCTCAACCACCATCCTGTAGGACATGTTTAAGTTCGCATCCTTTTGTCCGTAATATACCAGTGATCACTGATCTTCAGAATAGGGCATCTCATCGGGACTTCACTGTCTTCCCGTCAGTCATAGGGAAATGAAAGAGCAAATCCATGACCTCTTGCAAGGATCCATAACCTCCATCTATTAGAGAGAAAGCCCTCTTATTTGCGTTAAGATTAAGGCTGTCTAATGGGTCCATTAGGGCTGAAAATAAACTTAATTATAATATCAGTTTAAGAGGTGATTTTTGATGCATACCTTTAAGTATACCAAACACCAGTGAGTTCCCCAATATCTGCTCATATTGACTCAAACACCCCTTCACGTGAACTAGTAGATCAACGTGATCGGACGTCTGTGTTAGACGCAGTGAATTTGGATTTGGATTGAAGATCTACCTGTGTTTGTCGTCATGCCGACTGTCACGCTCGTGTGAATGAAATGTGAGCGTACGCAGACCTGTAATTATCCAATGTGTTGTAGCAATACTTGACAGGTGGTGTCCGGCACGCCGCGACCGGTTGTGCAACTTGCACCCCCGGTGGTAACTTCGTCACTGTGGCCCACTGAGATGGTCACCGGCGTCGGTGCGCTGAACAAGCGTGACGATGTTGGGGGGCGGATGCTATTCGATGACGTTTGAGCCACATATGGCGCAATCAGGATACCGCTAACCCAGTGGTAACTGGTGCGCCGTTGCGGCTCTATTGCCTGGAGCACTTAGTGTGGGAAGTGGAACCTGTCAGTACAGAACGCCTTATGGTAGCTTCATTGAGGTAAATTAGTGTCAAACTGCACAATTGCCACAGAGACATGAGATAACTCAGTACTTGCCGACCATTTGAGTAAATTGAGTCCACATTCAGCCTTCTAACTCAGCCGAGCATGTTAGGAGTTGGTTGGATCAGTGGATTCAGTTAAGTACTATGAGGAGTTCGTTAGACACCAAACTCGATAGGTTTGAGGCAATCGTCATTTATTCGAGTAAAGAGCGAAAGGACTTCATCACAGTTACTCTTAGTTAACTATCTTCCATGCATCCGGAACCACATCGGACAGCCGTCTTAGTCTTTCGGAGGTCGTCAGCATTGTGTGCTCCATTCACCCGTGAAGAATCCAGTAAAGAGAAGGTCATGGGTTCTACCCGTTCACGGAGTTGATGAATTACTGCTAACGAGACACTTGCGGATTGCCACGAAGTTCCTTTTAAAGAGTACAATCGGGATTTGCGTTTTCACATAAATAAAGATACTTCAAACACGTTCGTCATT